>PVHP010036872.1:0-17567 GCA_004024765.1 Zapus hudsonius
GAGAGATATTCCTAGCCAATGCAATCTGCAGCAGAGATATGATGGAAAGCATGGATGGTGCAGTAAAAAACCTGGAAACATTCAATAATGTGAACCTGAGAAGTAAGAAAGACAGTGCCCAGGAAAAGAGCTGCTTTCCCAGGACAGACTGAAGAGGGATGGGGAGGACACAGAGAAGACGCAATGCAATCCTAAAAGAAAGACAACTAGGAAAGAATCAGGCCAGTGCAAGCAGAGGGAAAGAAAGAGAGTAGAAAGGTGAAGAGTGAAGTTAGAGGAAGGCTTTCCATTTTAACAACATATGAAACTTACAAAGGCCTTACATTTGGGTCTCTGGCTCTGTTAAGAAACAGGATGAATGAAATGCATCTCTGTAGCTCTGGTAGGGGTTTCAGTCTAGCTGAGAGGATACTAATTAAATAGGAAACTATACAATGAAAACACTTCAAAATTTTCTAAAATTCAGAATGGAAATGAGCTGGGAGTTTTGTGAGACTCAAAACATGGAGAGTGATGACATGGAAGTGAGGTATTTGCAGATGGCCATGAAATAAAATCAAACAGTATACTGAACGAGTAATCCTAGAGAAGAGGAAGTAAGGTGGTGAAACGTAGGTCACACAGACATAATTTGAGGTGAGGTTTCATTAGTGAAATTTTCTTAAGCAAACAAGGACATTTTGAACTTGTGTATCTATGCTTATTACTGTTCTATTCACAATAGCTAGGAAATGGAAGTACCTTGACTCCCATCAAATGTCTGGAAAAATGTAACACTAAGGTAATCCAGAAAGACAAACACCCTCTGGTGGTTTGAGTCAGATGTCCCCATAAATTCATGTGTTTTTTTTTTGTGGTCCCTAGCTAGTGGCAATTTGGGAGGTAGAACCCTGCTGAAAGAGGTGTCACTAGGAGTGGATCTTGAGGTTTATTAGCCCCCAGCTTACCAATGCTGGCTCACTATAGGTCAGTTTTTGCTGCTTTCTGCCAGCTGCTGTGGCAAGAAATGATGCCCAGCCTCTGCTCTTCCATCCTTCCCTTGCCATCATGAAGCTTCATCTTGAGATTGTAATCCAAAGTAAACTCTTTGCTCCCATCAGCTGCTTTTTTTTTTTTTTTTTTTTTTTTTTTTTTTTTTTTTTTTTTTTTTTTTTTTTTTTTTTTTTTTTTTTTTTTTTTTAGTTTTTCGAGGTAGGGTCTCACTCTAGCCCAGGCTGACCTGGACTTCACTATGTAGTCTCAGGGTGACCTTGAACTCACGGCAATCCTCCTACCTCTGCCTCCGGAGTGCTGGGATTAAAGGTGTGCGCCACCACGCCCAGCCTGCTTTTGGTTGGATGCTTTGTCTCAGTAATGTGAAGGTAACTACAGTATCTCCTATGCTCTCTCTTACATGCTTATCCTAGTTTTGAATTTTTAGATTTGTGTGATTTAGAGTAAGAGTAGTTAGATGCCAGGAAGCTAGAGAGGGAGAGAGAAAGCTTAAAGGGACAGGAGAGTAGATATGAAAGCAGAGGCACTGAATACTGAGGCAAATCTTTGATTTTGCCTTGCTCAATATATGGAGGACAATTCAGATTCTAAAACATAAAACATCTAACTTGGCTATTTTTGAGATCATTAAGTAGCGGAAGTCTGGGTGAATTCATAGTTTAAAGAAATTTAAACTAGAGACAGACTCTCACAAATATATCATTTCCCCTTGGCTACAAGTTGAGCTTGGCAAGTTCAGCACCGAAACTCCCTTCTATGAAAGACTGTGCACTCTTTGACATCATTTAATTAATGAACAGGATACAAAGTGTCAGGAATGAAATATACTAGAGGAAGTATAAACAGGCCAGAGCACATTTCATCATATCTGCTGCATTGCAGGCTTTCGTGAATGAAAACAGATGGCACAGATAAAATATTTTTGTTTTCATTACAGAATCTGTTGTATTTCAAGACTGTTCAAGTTGCAAGCATTAGTCAGGCTGCAAATAACATCTTCCTGACATTTACTCATGATTTTTAACTTTGTAGGCTCTTAAAATAACCAGATTTTCAAACAAAGCCACTTTCTAACAAAAGGAAAGATGCCTAGACAAAAGCATTGTCACTCTATGGTTTGAAACCATTAAAGCAATATGACAACCTATGGAGTGCAGTTAGCCTCCAGTCCCATGGCTGTTTCATTTTTCAGCACTGAATTTCTGAGCAAAAGTGCTTAAAGTTCATTTGTTTTCAGCTCTACTATTATTCAAAATGGAATAACAAACATTATGAATAAAGTATCATTTCTTAAAAAAACTTCCACTTGTAAAAAATAATTATCATAAAATTATAACATTCCATGGTTAAAGCAAGAAAATAATGCAAGGTGTTTTCTTGGAGCTGTTCTTTCGTGCATTTATGTGGCCATGTGTGCATGTGTATGTGCACAGCTGAGCATTTATATGTGTGCATAAGTGTCTTCTTTATTTCTCCCCTTTTTGTTTTTTGATACTGAACCTGGAGCTCACCAATTAGCTAGACTAGTAACCATCATGCCCAAGGAGCCCTTGTCTCAGCTTCTGCAGTGCAGGGATTACAGATGTGTACTGCTATGCATGACTTTACCTAGATGCCTGGGAGCCAAACTCATGTCCTCAGTTTATGTGGCAAACACTTTACTGACTGAGCTATCTTCACAACCTACTTCTGTTTGGCTTTTCTTTTTTCTTTTTCTTTCTGTTTTTAAGATATGGTTTTGCTCTAGCCTAGGCTGACATGGAACTCATTTTGTAGTTTAGGCTGGTTGCAAACTCATGGTGATACTCCTACATCAGCCTCCAGAGTACTGGGATTAAAGGTGTACACCACCATGCCCAGTTTTACTTGTATTTTTTTTTATTTTTTGTTTTTTATTGAGGTAGGATCTCGCTCTAGCTCAGGCTGAACTGGATTCACTATGCAGTTTCAGGCTGGCCTCCAACTCATACTGATCCTTCCCAAATGCTGGGATTAAAGGCATGTGCCACCATACTACTTATGTTTTTTAATGTGGGAAATATCTTTTGACATACACTGAATCCACCTTAGGAAGGACTATATTTAAATAGTATTCAGTAAGAGTTACATGCTGCTTCATTACAGAATATGGTTGGAATAAAATAAAATTCAAATAGAGATGAAAATTCTTAACATATAAGTGATCAATCCATCAGTATATTGCTGGTGAAATAGCAAAGTAAAACCATTCCAATGGAATATAATATGGTAATTTTCATCAAAATTACACATTCATTCAGTCTCTGGCTCATCCATAGAACTCCCATCATTTGTCTTATAAGCATGTGCTCCTATATGAAATGACAGCCACAGAAGATTATTGCAGAGGCCTTGAGCACATGTAAGAAATTAGGCACTGAGCCAACAGATGACTGCTGCAATATACTGTAGTATGCTCACAAAGTATATGTCTTCTAAAAAAAATAAGAAAGCTCCAGTAACATGAGAGAGCCCTAGGATTATTATAAGATAAAAAGGACAGGGCTGGAGAAATGGCTCAGCAGTTAAGGCACTTGCCTGCAGAGCTGAATGACCTTGGTTCAATTTCCCAGTACCCACATAAAGCCAGATGCACAAAGTGGTGCATGCATCTGGAATTCATTTGCAGTGGCTAGAGGCCCACTCTCTCTCTCTCCTTGCAAATAAATAAAAAACAACAACAAAAAAAAAACATTAAAACCCCTAAGATTAGATTAGCTTTTCCACAACATCTACAAAGATATTTATAATAAAATACTAGAAAACTGTCTAAAAGTCCTATAAGAATGGTAAATTAAATTATGATAATTCATGCAACAAAATATTATTTTAGCTAATAAAATATCATTCATGGTGTTTAAAACAATATGCATTTTGCTTCAGCAAAAATATGACATTCGAACCCATATACAGTATAAATGCAATTTATAATCAGGAAGTTATAAGGTTACCTAAATAATGCTCAATGTACAGCTCAACATAAATGAATTATTCTTGGTAATAATGTAGCATTTAGCTTAGTCAAATATCTGCCACTGAGCAAAGTGACCCTATAAGAGGAGACCTGAGAAAAGGTTGGGACACTTCTATGTTAAGACAATTCATCATTTTCATAATGCATTTGCAGAAGGTGAGAATTGAAAGAATTCTGACTTTAGGGAAATGAGAAAAAAATGGAAAAACTGCTCGAAGAAAAAGAGCACTTAAAGAAACATCAAATACATTGAATGTTGAATGTTCAATATGGCCCAAGATGTGTGGTATTTCTCTTAATCCTCTAAAGCTATGGTGTCCAACCATTCATTCATTCGTTTATTTGCTGTTGTTTTGTTTTCAGGTAAGTTCTCTCTGTGTAGCCAAGACTATACTGAACTTGTGATTCTATCTTAGCCTCCCAAGTGCTATGAATATAGGCATGGGCCATCATGCCCGCTTCCTTTCATATTTTTGTCAGATCGCTCAACTATCACCATGTCTGCTACTTTTGTTTAAGAAAGGAAAGTACAGCCCAGAGCTAGTGACCTACTTCCCCATGATTCATACATAAGTGCAACTCAACACATGATGCTAGAAGCAGCAGCAGCCCAGATCTGATACCTTTATGTCCCGAGGGCTGTGTATGTGTTTGAACTTGCAAAAAGTTTTTCAAATTCAAAAGCTGATTACAGCATTATAACCAATTTACAAGAAAGTATGTAATTGCTTGAGGTGGAGCAAATAGGAAAAAAGAAATATACATAAATACTAAAGATGTGGTAAAATCAAAATAGTTTAATACTGAAGATGGGAAATCAAAATTTCAGCTCTAGTGCAAAACTTTGAGGCAGATGTTACTTAAATACTGGCTAGTCAGTTGGTTCATGTATTAATATTTTATTTATTTATTTGAGCGAGAAAGAGGAAGAAAAGAGAGAAAGAGAGAATGAGAATGAGTGGGCACATTAGGGTCATCACTGCAAACAAACTCCAGATGCATGCACCACCTTGTGCATCTGGCTTTAGGTGGGTACTGGGGAATAAAACCTGGGTCCTTGGGCTTGCAGGCAAGCACCTTAACCACTGAGCTATCTTCTCCAGCCCTCATATATTTATTTTACACAGACTGATACCATGAGTGAGATGTCAAGATGGATGTTGAGAATATATCACAGATAATCATGGGAGACAGAAAATGTATTAAGTACTTATCAAGGAGGGTGAATGACAACACATCTCATCTAATATGAATGACTCCTTACTAACAGTAATGTCTGATTTAAATCTGAAACCTAAGCAGGAAGGAGTTAGGGATGTAAAGTGGAGTGGTAAGAGTACTTTAGGCAGGAGCAGCAGTAGGTGCCAGTACTGTATACTGTAGCAAGACTGAAGAGATTATATAACTGGTAATCATGAAGTCTGCTGTTGAAGATCACTCATCAATGAAGCATAGCATCGAAGACAAATAAAATGAGATAATATCAAAGGGGAGAGGAGGATTTTTTTATTAATTAAAACATTAAAAATATTTATTGGGCACTGAAGAGATGACTTAGTGGTTAAAGGTACTTGTGTGCAAAGCCTGAAGGCCTGGGTTTGATTCCCCAATACCCATGTAAAGCGAGGTGCACAAAGTGGTACATGCATCTAGAGGGTTTTTTTTTTTTTTTGCAGTGGCAGGAGGCCCTGGTACATGCCCATACTCTCTCTCTCTCTCTCTCTCTCTCTCTCTCTCTCTCTCTCTCTCTCTCACACACACACACACACACACACACACACACACCTGTCTCTCCAAATCAATATAAATGAATAAAAATATTTTTCAAAATATTGATTGGATACTCACATTCTAGGTGTTGAGAGTACATCAGCAACAAAACAAGTAAAGGTTCCTGTTCTGAAAAAGCTTATGCTTTGGTACAGAGAAAGAGACAATCGGCAGAAAACATGATGCAAATGATACAATCCATCAGAGCCTGAGAAATGCTATGAGTAAGGTGGGCTGGGAGAGCAGGTGGGGAGGATTGTTTTAAATAGAACACTATTCAGTGAACAAATGGTGTGCTGATGAAACTGTGCACATTGTAGACAGTGATGACAGCCAGCTCAGAAGTCCTGATTAGGAATGAGTCTTTATTCTAAAACAGCAAGGAAATGGAAGGGGCAGGCAAAGGAATGAACAACGTGAAATGAGGGTGAAGAGGCAGGTCTGCAAGATCTTGAAGCTACTGTAAAAATGCAGTAGAATGTTGCCTGTTCACCACCTCTAGTCCCAATCACAGATGATGAATAGGAGGCAAGAGAAGGGGAAAGACCAGATAATGTGGACCAGGCAGGACAGCATGAGAAGCCATGTCCTACAGAAGGCAGCCAGAGTTTAGAGGACCAACTATTTTTTTTGGTTTTTCGAGGTAGGGTCTCACTCTAGCCCAGGCTGACCTGGAATTCACTGTGTAGTCTCAGGGTGGCCTTGAACTCATCAACCATCTTTTTAAACATACCTCTTTTAAAAACTATTAGTTTTGTACAAAGCAACAGGTTTCATGGTGATATTTTCATTCATGTATATGGTTGTATCGTGTACTTTGCTCATATGCATCCCCATTACCCTTCCTCTTCCCAAGTGGACACCCTTCCACTTTCCTGTCCTGTTTGTGCATGTGAAAGACAGAAAACATGATAATTCTCTGTCATTCTGCCTCTCTCTCTCATTTCTCATTCCAGACTGGCTTTGAACTTGCTATGCAGCCCCAATCCTGATCCTCCTAGCTCTGCCTTCCAAGTACTGCCATCACACTCATTTATGTAGTACTAGGGATTGGATCCAGGGCTTCCTGCAAGCTAGGAAAGCACTCTACCAGCTTCATTTCTTTACTCATTTATTTTCTTTTATATTTTCATTCATCTGCTGAGGGACACCTTGGCTGATTCCCTAACTCAGCTATTGTGCATCATGCCATAGTAAACATGGATGCATATGTATCTCTGCAGCAATGGGAAATATTTGCTAGGGCCTGCTCAGAAGCACTAATTATTCTCCTCTCTTAGCAACTTCATATCAAGTGACTTGACTTTGGGAGCTTGACCCTGGCTGTGCTGCATGCAAATATGTACACATGGAAGATGGCAAATGCACAGTCAGGTGGCGAGCTGGTTCAACTGTAGGCAGAGAATGATTGCTCACAGAGTAGTGGCGAAACAGGAGTAGAAGCTAGCCTAACTCCCAGACATAGGAGGAATGATAAAGATGAAGGCAGACACAGTAAGCCTCTTTTGCATGAATCAACATGAAGACTAGACCAATCTTTGACGAGAAAAGAGTCATGGACCTAAAATAAACTCTGCAGGTGGACACCGAGGCTGGCCTTCTATGAGAAGATAAATGAGGCAGTGCTATGCAAATGTGAGTGAGCCAAGTTCAAAGAGATCATAAGAACAACACCAGATTCATTGCCCTTCCTTCTCTGACTACCATTTGCTTGGAAGCTTGAGAACAGCCTCCGTTGGGCAGGATTCTGCAGGTTTGTACTCTGGCCCTATACCAAAAAAAAAAAAAAAAAAAAAAAATCAAAGAAGGCAAGAATTTAAGGTCCTGGGAGAAGACTTTTTTTTTTTAGGTCAAAATGATTTTGTATGAATATTAAGTTCTGCAATAAATGTCTAATCAGCCCCTGGGTTTTGTTTTGGATGATTTGATTTTGAGAACAATAACCTTTTGGGATAAAATCCATTTTGTGTTCTCTCCTAGACACCATCACTTCTAGAGTGTTTCTCTAGCAGGGTGTTCTCAGGGCTCTCCCTTGGCTCAGCAGTCACCCTCTCAGCTGCTCATACTTTCTTGTTCCCTTCAGCTGAGTGGAAACTTTGACAGGTCTTCAGTTTTGGAAACAACATGGAATTCTTTTAAAATTTGTATTCCTAGCACACTTTAAAATTTGGAGTGATTCCACAGGAAGAGAAAGCATGAAGTAAAAGATTAAGAGCTGACAAGGTTGTATTTCAGGAAAGCTCTAGGGGATCCAAGATAAGGCGTGGTATAAAGTGAAAACAAAAGTAGCCGAGCTTCCAGAAGCCCTTTGATTCTCCTCTGCCCTGGAGACTGTTCTTCTGCAGATGGGACTGAAGCAGGTTGGTTCCTTATTTCTTTTCTCATTCTGACTTGAATTCACTGTTGTGAAGGCCAAAGATATTAATTTTTACCTATGGGGTGGAGGAAACGACTTGATGCATAAAAGCCTACACTTTACATACACATGTACTTTACTTCCAGATGAAAACCAGAAGAAAGAGAATTTCAATATCAATAAAACTTTGTTGAGGATAAAATAGGCTTTCCCTTATTGTGTTGTTTTTTTTTTTTTTTGCTTAAAAACATTATTTGTTCTTAAAATAATTATGACAGTTAGCTGCCAGAGGATGATTTTCCAAATAATTTCATTCCTATCCTAACTCACATTGTCAGTAAGGTGAATCCTTAGGTTAGGAAACGAAACCTTCTGAACATATTATCTGCCCACATTATTCTTTATTACCAGGGTAATGATTTCTGTGGTGACTGGAAGAATAATGTTCATATTTTGCTAATAATTGATATATAAAAGTAAGACTGCAGTCATCTTCCACATTAGAACTTTTCAGATAAGTTCATGATAGTCATTGTAAATCACTCCTGTTTGGGTTTTGCATAATAAAATAATTTTACATAATATTTCTTCTAAGGAGGGAGACACCTTCACCTTGCTTTATTCCTTCAAAAAAGGGTGAGCAAGTTTAAGACAGTTCTTTTGAAAGTAAACCACTAATTAGCACACTGTTTAAAATATTATCTTTATGGTTCATTCTATAAAATTATTTGAGATTGTTCAAAAGACAAAAATAACCAAGATAAGAAAGGCTTAGAAAAAATAATCTAGTCTATAACATAATAAAAACATTAATAGTCATTATAATTTTAAAACATTTGAATTCTGTGCAAGTTTATTTTAGTACAATAGGGTGTTCTTAGCCAATAGAGTGCCATCCTCTAATGTTCAGATAGGAGGTTCCTTGACCTTCCTGTATTCATTCCAGAATAACAGCTTTATACCTGTTGGCATAGCCTTCATTGACTGATCAGCCAGCTGGCCAGGTATACTAATCAGGCTTTAATTTCAACCACGTCAAATAGCTCATACTTCAGAGATCTTAAAGCCCAGAGGAGTAAAGAGAGATGGCTAAGTGGACAAGGAACTTGCCTGCAAAGCCTAAGGACCCAGGTTTGTTTCCCCAGTACCTACCTAAAGCCAGATACGCAAAGTGTTGCATGCATCTGGAGTTCAACTGCAGTGGCTAGAAGCCTTGGCATGCTTATTCTTTCTCATTCACTCTCCCTCCAGTCTCTTTGCAAATAAATAATTTTTTTAAAGGAGCTGCAATATTTTTCATAGGATGGGGTCAGTACTCTAGGAGGCATGTGTTGGATCAGGAGGCCATATCCAAGTTAACTGAGGAGGAATTGACTCTTATAGGAAAGACAGGGAATAGTATTTGATAGAACAGATGAGTAATAACAGAGTTGCATCAGGCAGCAAGGTATGCACCAGCCAGCAGCTGGAACTCAGCATATTGCCTTCTATGGAGAATACAGGGAGTGGCAGGGATACAGGTGGTAGCACCTTCAGGAGGAAGCCTTGACTATCATGCTAAGGAGGTTGGGTTGTGTCTTTCAGTAGATTTCAGATCATTATCTTCCATGTAAGGAGCTAAGCAAAAAAGTGGCAGGTTGGCAATTTTGAGACAGAACACTTGCTTTAGCAACAGAAAAATGTCTTTGACTATGACAGGAGGTGGTGAGAAGGAAAACAGTATTCCAGTTAGGAAGACAGTGCAGAAAGCCAGGGAAGAAAAAGGAAGGTCACGCTGTACAGACAAAGGCGTGCTAACTGGAAAGACAGACAGGTTAAAGACTTAATTGGAAGGTAAAAATAAGAACTTACAGACCAGGCACAGTGGGAACATGCGGCAATAGGATTGTTGTGAGTTGGAGGCATGACTGGGCTATAGAATGAGACTTTAAAAAAAAGGAAAACAGCACACAGTAAGCAAGTAGTGACAGATTCTGGAGGCTGAGGCTTTGCTTTACAAAAACCAACAAGTGAAATTCATTGCAAGTGTTGAAAGAAATTATTTAATTTAAATTAATAAATAGCCTAAGCATAAAAAAAATCAAACATTTTTTTAAAGTAAAAGACTTATTTTATTTTTTTTGGGGGGGAGCAGAGTTGGTAACTTTTGTTAAAAGAAATAAAAAAGTGCTCCAGGAAAGAGAAGGTAGCCTTTGTAAAGACAAATTCTAGAAAGGAACAGGCTAGAAGGATAACCTGCTTATTTTAATTTTTAAATTTATTGTAGATATGTTTCACAAGACTAAGTTATATATGCAAAAATTAGAACACTCTATTATCTTTAGTTGAAACCTGGTAAAATTTTCATATCTCAAAAACTGTATTTATATAAAAGCCTTCATCTTACTTAGGATTTAGTAACTAAGAAAGTCTCCCAGGGCACTTTTTATTAGCTGTGTGCAAATTCCATTTCTGGCACTCAGACTTGTAAGAACAAAAGATGGGTAATCAATCCAGGGACACTCCTCAATGTGGCTACTATTAAAGCTTTTCAGAGTGTAAGATTCAGACTCACATGTGTGAGAGCCATGGTATATTCTCTAGGGAAAGAACAAAACACATGCTGGGCAAAAGCTGTTTCCTTTTAAGCAATACAAAAATAAGTATCTTCTTTCTACTATCTAGATTGGAGCCATGGCCTTGGAGCAGAACCAGTCCACAGATTACTACTATGAGGAAGATGAAATGAATGACACTCACGACTACAGTCAGTATGAAGTGATCTGTATAAAAGAAGAGGTCAGACAATTTGCAAAAGTTTTCCTCCCTACCTTCTTCACAATAGCTTTCATCATTGGACTTGCAGGCAATTCTGTGGTTGTGGCAATTTATGCCTATTACAAGAAACAGAGAACCAAAACAGATGTGTACATCCTGAATTTGGCCGTGGCAGATCTGCTTCTGCTGTTCACTCTGCCTTTTTGGGCAGTTAATGCAGTTCATGGGTGGATTTTAGGTAAAGCAATGTGCAAAGTAACTTCAGCCATATACACAATAAACTTTGTCTCTGGAATGCAGTTTTTGGTTTGTATCAGCATAGACAGATATTGGGCGGTAACTGAGGCCCCCAGCCAGTCAGGAGTGGGGAGACCTTGCTGGGTTATCTGTTGCTGTGTTTGGATGGCTGCCGTTTTGCTGAGTATACCCCAGCTGATGTTTTATTCTGTAAATCACAATGCTCGGTGCACTCCCATCTTCCCCCACTACCTAGGGACATCACTGAAAGCACTGATTCAGATGCTGGAAATCTGCATTGGATTTGTAGTTCCCTTTCTTATTATGGGGGTGTGCTACTTTATCACAGCCAGGACACTCATCAAGACACCAAACATTAAAAAGTCTCGACCCCTAAAAGTTCTGCTCACGGTGGTTATAGTTTTCATTGTCACCCAGCTGCCTTATAACATTGTCAAGTTCTGCCAAGCCATAGACACCATCTACTCCCTGATTACCAGCTGTGACATGAGCAAGCGCATGGATGTTGCCATCCAAATCACAGAGAGCATTGCACTCTTCCACAGCTGCCTCAACCCAGTCCTCTATGTCTTTGTGGGAGCCTCATTTAAAAACTATGTCATAAAAGTGGCCAAGAAGTATGGATCCTGGAAGAGACGGAGACAGAATGTGGAAGAAATCCCTTTTGATTCTGAGGGCCCCACTGAGACAACCAGTTCTTTTTCCATTTAAATGAAAAACTATCTGCCTCTTGCTTGGATACATGTGAGTGATCTTTCTCCCTCAAACAAAATATTTGTATTATTCTGAGACTCAAATGTCAAAAACCACACTGTTACTATATTCTATAAGAAAGAGGGCAGCGGGGAAGAAACAAGCTAAAAAGAAGAGAAAACAAAAAACAGATAAAATATGAATGCTAAAATTAACAAGCCAGAAAAGCAGAAGAAGGAATAGAAGTGCTATGCTATAAAGAGGGAGGGTTTTGTGGTGATGGAGTAGCTTTGCAGTTTTAAAATTTTTTTTATTTTTTGGTTTTTCAAGGCAGGGTCCCACTCTAGTCCAGGCTGACCTGGAATTCACTATGTAGTCTCAGGGTGACCTCGAACTCATGGCAATCCTCCTACCTCTGCCTCCCGAGTGCTGAGATTAAAGGCGTGTGGCCACCACACCCGGCTAGTTTTTAAATTTTTTTTTTTAGTTTTGCATTTTGAATACTGTAGTGGTTACCCCAATCTACATGTGACATGGGTTTCTGCACACTGTGTGAATTTCAACTTCACTGTATGATGTATAATGTTATACTGTAATGCTGTAAGATAAACCAATAAATCCAGCCAAGGGTAACAGGTATCCAGGGTCTTCCTGTACTAGCTTTGCAATTTCCTGTGAATTTCTAATAACTTCAAAATAAAAGAGGTTTAAAAAAAATACTAGGCTATCTAAAACTGATTAATAAAAAGGACAATGTTAAGAGTCACTTATAATTATTTTAATAGCCTAAATTTTAATGTAAGAAAAATTTCCCTGCATAATTTTAATACTTCAATAATTGTTCAGTAAAACTTATTATGCTTTTTCTGTTTCTTTTTTTCTTTTCTTTTCTTTTTTTTTTTTTTTGGTTTTTTGAGGTAGGGTCTCACTCTAGCCCAGGCTGACCTGGAATTCACTATGTAGTCTCAGGGTGGCCTTGAACTCATGGTGATCCTCCTACCTCTGCCTCCTGAGTGCTGGGATTAAAGGCTTGCGCCACCACGCCCGGCTTGCTTTTTCTGTTTCTTAATTTGCTAGTAATTTTATGAGCTCTCAGAAAAAAAAAAAAAAAAAACAATTACTAACCCAAACCTTCCATCCAGGAAAACCATGAGCTCTTTTGAACCTATCACCAAATTCTGGTAAGTTCCTAAACATGTAATGTACTCCCATGATATCAACTTTCTTTAATAATAACTAAATAAAATTATCCTAGTAAATACTGTGCTTATCATGTATTTTCTAAAACCAATCTTCAGATTATCTCAGTTATCTAGATTCTAATTTTATGACTTCCTAAAGAACTCATCTATTTATGTGAGCCTATTGCTAAGACTAGAAAAATAATCATATTATCCTATATGTAAAGGCATTTATTTTTCATTTAAACATGTGTTTTTTGAGCAGTAAAAATATGTACTACAACTTATTATCATTATTATTAATGCTGGGGGTGAACCCAGAGCCTGGTACATGTTAAGCACATGTTCTACCACTCATCTCCATGCTCAGATACCATGGTAGACTACTGCTAGCAACATGTGCAGCTTACTGAATTACTTTTCCTCTTATCTACAATTTCTAAATTTGAAAATTCTTTCAATGGCAGAACTTAAGAGTTAAGATCATAAAGCTAATGACTGCGAATCCTGGCATGGTTCTAGCACAAAGGGTCAATCCGTTGAGTAAAAAAACAACTCCTGTTGAACACTTACCACTGCTCCACCATTTCTTGCCATTAATGATATAGCTGTCTCCATCTCGCTGTATGATACATTTGATGTTTGTAGCATCACTCGATGCAACGTCAGGCTCTATAAATGAACAAAGGCTGAGTTTATAGGCAGGCAGGCAGAGACTTAGATAAGGTGGTGCAAGCTCTTTGAGGAAGATGCATTCTAGTCTTTTTATCTTCCTACTTCCCCTATCCCTGCTTCTTTCCTAGGCCACATACTGTAGACATCTGAGTTGGAAGAGTGAAGGGGTGAATTATGTGGAGCATAGGGGACTAATGTTCTGAATTGTGCTCTTGGCTCCTTCACTGATGTAAGACTCAAGGTGCAACTCATTTTGCCATTTTTCCAACCACTAAAAGTAGATACAATGTTGGTTTTTACTTCCCACAGTGGAACTTTGTGCTAAATGTTGGCAAGCAAATTTCTCTACCACATAGTCTACTATCAACAATTTCTACCTGTGCCTTGCAAGTTCCATTGGGAATGCTTTCACCTACTCATATACTTCTTGAGCCTGCTCAGCACTTCTGGTCTCCAGGAAGTTTTCCACTGGGTTCCCTTAAATAACTGTTTCACTGTTGGCACTTGACAACCAATTCTCGCATTAATCTGTCCCTGTTCACATGCTGCTTTGACATGAGTCCTTCAGGTATTTAATCTGTGTCTAAAACTCAAGACTCCTTTGAGGAAGGGGCTGTGCACTTGTTCTGGGTCTTCTAACTGGTGCTTTGTAAATTAGTGCATCATTCTGTTACTGTTCAATAAATGCCCTTATTGATTGAAGTAGGAACAAATTTTGTTGTTATAAATTGGTATGAAAAATAATAAACTCTGACCATTATCGAAAGCACTTCAACCTATGGACAATTTTTTTATCTTTTAAAGAATTCTTAGGGCTGGAGAGATAGATCAGCAGTTAAAGACACTTGCTTGCAAAGCCTGACTGCCGCAGTTTGATTCCCCAGAACCCACATGAAACTATATGCTCAAAGTGATATATACATCTAGAGTTCCTTCGCAGTAGCAGGAGGCCCTGGTGCACACATACTTTTTGTCTGCCTTTCTCTCTCTCTCTCAAATAAATAAAAATTTTAAGGGATTCTTAATTACTATTTCTTATATAGAAAATATACCAACACTACTTTTATTAATATGTTCTTAGTTTATTTTCTCACATGATCATAACTTGAGCTATATTCTCAGTATAGGTTAAAGTTCTATTTTTCTAGGGTAACAGAATAGTTAAGTATTTTGTAGTCATATAAATTTATCACAAGGATAAATATTTCCGATCAATTTAAGAGCAATTTAAAGACAAGCACAAGTTAAAATATTATGAGATTGTTTCCTCTGCTGGTCATGCAAAAGCAGGCTACTGGAAAATAATCATCTAATATCCTCCCAGAGGGGAGCAATATTATATCCCACACATCTTCAAATGCCAATATAAAAGGCCAGGCTCAAAACAAACACATTCCTGGCATGAGCAAAGTTGGCTGAACAGATCCACATCTCACAGGGCCTCAGCTCATCCAGAACAGCCCCAGGATGGATGGATGGCCATTTGCTTTACCTGTCATACAAAAGGCTGAGGTGATGTCCCCTTGAAGCAGAGGCTCAAGCCACTGCTGCTTCTGTTCCTCACTTCCATAAAGGTGCAACACCTCCATGTTCCCTGTGTCTGTATGTAAGAGGAAAAAGCATTTGTTTTACACTTAAAATTCTGCCAATGTGTGAGATCCACAACTCAGACATGCATCAATTTTTGTTTTGTTTTGAGGTAGGGTCTCATTTTAGCCTAGGCTAACCTGGAACTCACTCTGTAGTTCCAGGCTGGCCTTGAACTCACAGTGATCCTCCTACCTCTGCTTCCTGACTGCTAGGATTAAAAGCATGTGCCATCATGCCTGGCAACATGTATCTTTTTGAACCAAATATTTGTTAATAAAAATATTCTGAAACATATATTAATAATTTGTAACTGTCAGTGCATATTTACTTAATATATTCTGACCAGTAGATGTTCATCCCATGGCTTTAATGAGGTCTGGTGCAATTAGGACTGAAGTAAACAATTCCTGCCCTAAACCTTGCCTGCTGTACCTCATACCCTGTGTGCCATGCCAAACGTGACTAAAAGGCTCTTGGGGCATAAATCCCACTGCAGGGCCTGTTGAGCCTCCAGCTTAAGTGTGCGTATATGTGCTATTTTTCAGACACACCTTGTGTGTTCTAACTTCCACAGCTTGTTTGGACCAGGCTTTCTCTCTGATGTCTTTACATGCCAATTCCTGCTTATGAGACACCTTCTCTACAAGACTCCCCAGTGTCTAGTTGCCCACTCTGAAACATTTTCTGAATGTGTGCAGCACTTCTGTGTCTGCCTCTGTCTCAGCTATGTGGTTTTGCTTTGAGACAGGATCTTGCCATTAGCCCTGGATGGCCTGGAACTTGCTGTGTAGAGCAGGCCTGAGATCCTTCTGCCTCTGTCCTTGAGAACTGGGATTGTAGAAGTGTGCTCTATCATAGATCTTCATCTGTGTGCCCTGTTCCTTCTAGAAAAGCAGTGGTTCCTTTCATAAGCATATGACTTTCAGAACATCCTTGCTTTGGAAGATAGCAATAGAAAACTGCACAGATCTTCTCCAATCCTGAAGGGTACACAACACCCTGTGGCATGTTCCTCAGCTGAAAAAAAAAAAAAAACGCTTCATGTGTGCCATGAGCAAAATGCACTATGTACTTTTCTCTGCTTTTCATTCATACTAAATTTCTAAAAATATTGCCTGAAACCTTTCTCTCATACACAGATTGCTCAAAATCTTAAGGAAGAGTTGTACAATGTCACTTCGTAGGACTTTAAGGATAGTTAATAAAATGCCTATGAGAACTGACAAGTCTAAGTTAAGTCTTTAATGGTATGTTTATGCTCTGTCCAGACACTTCTAACAGAGCCAGTATTACATTAAGAAGCACACATTTTCTAGTAGATTAGCACATTCTTTTTAAATTAAGAGAAAACAAGTCCTTACTTCTAATAAACTTGCTCCTTTTGTTTTAAATTCAGTGCTACTTGCTATAGTTCATCTAAGACTAAATTAAAAATTTCCAGAATTAAGCAGGTCATGATAGTGTATACTTATAATCTCAGCATTTAGGGGGTGAAGAGCAGGAAGATCAGGAGTTCAAGATTATCCTCAGCTATAAAGCAAGTTTGAGGCCAGCCTGCCTCTATGAGATCCTGTTTTCTTTTTCTTTTTTTAATGCCAATTTATCAGTTCAATCTGAGAAGCTGGCAAGGTTTTCAGCTATAAGCTCAAAATAAACCTGCTTATTCTATAAAAATTTTTTCTCATTAAAAAAATCTGCCCAAAGTTTCAAATTTTCTAGTTAAGAGATTTGGGATTGAAATTCTATTTAATCAATCTAATATACACTATTACATGACTCAACGAATGGGAAAAAGACAAACTGGAAGAGTACATATGGTGTCCTTAAGCTTATGTAGAGAAAGCATTTGGAAAACAGAGATAGAAATTAATCATTCATAACTTAAGAATCCTCCCAAAGAATTTACTCAGCACTATACACTCCTTTTATTTGCTTTGAAATAACTCTGAAAACAATGTCTAAGGCTTGAGTATCTCTACCACAGAAAGAAAACACCTAGTTTCCCAGCTTTATGTCTTAAGTGGGTTACCAATTCATTTCTATCCCCATAATATCATGTAACCTATACAGTATTTTGTAATAGCTTTAAGAACTGAGATGGAGCCGGGCATGGTGATGCATGCCTTTAATACCAGAACTCGGGAGGCAGAGATAGGAGGATTATAGTGAGTTTGAGGCCATCAGGGGACTACAGAGTGAGTTCCAGGTCAGCCTGGGCCAGAGCGAGACCCTACCTCAAAACAAGAAAGAAAGAAAGAAAGGAAGGAAGGGAGGGAGGGAGGGAGGGAGGGAGGGAGGGAGG
>PVHP010036873.1:0-17681 GCA_004024765.1 Zapus hudsonius
TTTGGATCCTCCACGATATGACTGTGGTGGGTCCTCTCGTCAGAATCTCAGCTATTGGCCTACGGTCGGTTGGTAGGGTTAGATGGGCCCCAGCTCTCTCGCTGCATCCTGAAAAATACAAACACAATCTCCATCGGAGAGTGAGATCAGTGTAGGTTAACAAATATACACAATTCTGGATTACCTAGATTCTATTTTTTAGTAGTCTCCCAGTCACTTTCTCCCATAGTGCATCTTGTTTTGGGAGCCCAAAAGTACGGGATCCGGTGCCTATCGCCCTGAATCCCTAGTTCCAAACAAGGGGTCCCCCTCACTGAGTGGAAAATTGGTCGAATTTGAAAGCTGTTGATTGTCTCCCCCAGGCCGAGGCTCCTCCATTGCACCAAGTGCTCCTTAGTTGGTTCGCTGTTGCTTCTAATATTTTTGTCCTATCAAATAAAACTCACATTTTGTTGCACTTTAAAAATTTTGGAACTTTCCTTGTGTGCTCCAGAGGTGTGTCATAGGGAATCCAAGTGTTCCCCAGACGGGGTCTCCCTTCTCTGTCAGATAAGTTAGGTGAAGGAAGCCTGATATTTCAGCCTCATTAGTGACTGGGCTAGATTTGCCAAAGTTGCAGGTTTTGTTTTGTGTGTGCTCATGGATGTTTGTAGTACATACAATATGATGCATGTATGTACATGTGTGTATGAGGTTGTGCACACTCCACATCCAGGTGTGCAGAGGTCAGAGCAGGTGTCTTCCTCTGCACCATCCATGTTGTTTACTTGAAACAGAGTCTCACTGGACCCAGGGCTGCCATGTTGAACAGTGAGCCCCAGAGATTCTCCTGTCTGCACTCCCTATGGTGCTAGTGTTAAAAGGCCATGCTCAGCTTTTCCATGTGTGTGGACTCAGATCCTCATGTTTGCGCTTGTGATTACCTGCTAAGCCATCTGCTTAGCCCTAGGGTTGCAGTTTTACTATGGCTCATTTATCTAGGACAGACGAGAGGGACTTACTTCTTCCTGGGGCACTCAGGCAGAAATCAAACATTGTTAGAGCACTGTTCAATATTGTTATGTTAATGATAGGCCTTTAATACAAATACCCCTTTTAATGTTTAGTTTCTTCTTTAAATAAATGAATATATTGGGAAGCTGGGAGATCTGACTATCTATTTGATAGCTGTTAGATCCTTCTGTGATGTCCTGACAGTCTTGAATGAAAGTCAGTCAGCCAACCAACCAGACAGACGCCCCTCCAGGCAGCACCAGCTGATTTGACCACTCCACTGACGCCTTGATGAAGCTACACACCAACTTAGCTGCTTGCTATTGAAGCTCAACCCTGGCTTTCAAGAAAGCATTGTCCCAGCCACGACTGTCTCCAATAACTTGCACTGGACTTTTTTTTCTTAAATGATATCTTTATTATGCATATTTACATACACTGAATGAGCAAATAATGTGTTGGTGTCCCCGATTCCCTGCTTTATTGTTGAGGTCTTAGGGGCCTCTGTACTTCTGCTTTAGGTTGTGTTGAAGATCATTGGTGTCTGTCTCACTGGCTTATCCTGGATTGACTTACTGGCTGTAGTTATAGGTCTCTTACTTATCCCACCACTCTCTGCAGGGTTCCATATGGATCCTCTGTGGTAGGTCTGGGGTGGCTCATCTCTTGCCAGGATGTCAGCTATCAGCCTGTGGCTTGTTGGTAGTGTTGGAAAGACCACAGCACTCTCGTTGCCTTCTGAAAAATACAGACAGACTCTCCATTGGAGAGTGAGATCAGTATAGGTTAACTGAGATACACATTTCTGAATTGGCTAGATTCTATTGTGAGTAGCCTCTTTGTAAATCACTTGTAAAGTGAATTTCTCTTTGGGGGCCCAATATTTTGGTTCCCAATGTATTTCACCCTGAGTCCCCAATTCCATTCAAGGGCTCCTTGTCACTGAGTGGATTACTTGGCCAAATGAAAACCTGTTGATTGCCTCCCCAGGCTTTGGCACCTCCATTGCACAGGTGCACTGGACCTTTTTACCATCACTAAATTCAATGGGTTTTAGATTCCCCTGCAGACATTTTCATCTATGCTAGGAAGCGAGCACTTTCCTCTCTGCCTGGCTGAAGGCTTGTGATTGCGTGAGAGACTGTTGTAACTGGTGTGAATACAGTAAATCATTGCATCAGAAACTGTTCCATGATTGGTGCAAATATAATCCTTCATTCGCATGACTAGTACAGATGCTCTAGCATATCTGCTGTTTGGCTCATTTTATGAGTCAGATGGGAAACATCTTCCTAGGCTGACTCCTGGAATTCAAATCTTAGACACATACTTTCTCTTGAGTGATCTTTTCCTTTTTTCCTTTGGATTTCTTTTTGTTTTTTTGAGGTAGGGTGTCACTTTAGACCAGGCTGCCCTGGAACTCACTCTATAGTCCCTGGCTGGCCTCAGACTCAAAGTGACTCTCACATTTCAGCCTCCCAAGTGCTGGGATTTAAGGCATGCACCATCATGCCTGGCCACTTTTGATTTTTACTTATTTTGTAATCAGTAACAGAGGAAGCTGACCAAAAGTAAGGACATAGCTGAAGTAGCAATGGAGCAGTGACAGCTGAGGGGAAGCAGTGACAGTGACAGTATGTAGAGACAGGAGCTTGGGTTCTAGACAATGGCTGTGGAAGAAATCACAGGGAGCAGATACAATGAAGACAAAGGAGCTGTGAAGGTTCAAAACTGAGAAACTAGTTGGAGCAGCTGGGGGAGTTCTGGAGGGCTTCCAGGCCTTAAAGGCGCAGGCTCTCAGACATCCACGAGCCTGAACACTAGCTGCTGGCAGGGATGAGGAATCCTGGCATCCCAGGCCCGAGGACTGTGAGCCTTGTCTCTGTAGGGAGGACTGTGAGCCTTGTCGCTGTAGAGCTGAGTCCCAGGACTCAGGCCTGGTTGTAACGCTAGAAGGCATAGCCTGCTGCAGCTGGCAGCTTTTTGCTGCCGTCACCACTGCTGCTGAAAACTAAGGATTTCCATAGCTGCCAAGAGTGATAGCTCCCAGCAATGAGCCTCCAACTGCCATAATCCGCTGGCTTCAGAAGCCTGTAGCAATGTTGTGTTGGGGATTTTCTCTTTGGCATTTCTCAGAACTTCAAGACCTGGCAAGTGTCTGGTGTTTTGTGTTTGAGAGAGCCCCCTTCTACCTGGTGGGACTTCTATGCAATTCAATGTTGTGGAAACTCTTGCTCTGTCATTTAGAAACCCTGGGCTATCCCTTCAGACGTCTGCACTGCCTCAAATGTAGGAAAGTTTTCACTGGGGATTCTGGACCCCTCAAGAAAGTTAAGTTTCTAATATACATGTGTATATACATGATACATGTTTTTTGTTATCAAACCATACATTGTATTATGTAACTTAATTTTCTCAATTTCACAATAAATTATAGATATCTTTACCGATCACTATGCATATTTCTCTTGTTTTAAAACACATCTGTTGGTATTCTCTGTATTTCTGTACACATAGTACTTTTTACATTGATGGAACATTACAGAATTTTATATTTTCCACTATTAAAATGGCACTACAAAGAACATGTATATCTTCTTGAATGTTTAGCAACAGCTAATATATTTTCAACATTATACTAAACGTCAGTAACTCTATTAAGTACATTTCTATGTGTTAAATCATTAAACCTACAGAATAAATCTAGGAGAGTATTATCTTTCCATACTCTTGCTTATTTGCTATAGCTATAATTAAGTCATGCTCCCTCCAACAAATTTCTCCAGACCACCAAAATATAGAAAATGTGTGAGACAGTAGCTTTGCACCAGAGTTCCAAATTGAAATCTGTCTTCCAATTAGCTGTTTGACTTTGAGTTGGATAGCATGGGCTGAAGTAGGCCCAGCTATGATTTAGTTTGAGAAGAATAATTGTCATAACACATTATTTCCTTTTTGCATGAAGGTTTGAAGAAGCAAGGGCCAGTCGATACTGCTGTGATACCAAGGCCACCTCTGCCATGCAACTGTGTGAGGTGAGGCTAGAGAGTAGGTGGGGACAATTTTCCCAAAAGAGGAAATGCTACCCTTTGACTGATACTACCTTCCTACACACAGGAACCGTTTTAACCATATGAGAAGGGCTGGCAATTTGTACAATGGAGATGAAGGAAGTCCTGGCCCAGCCCTGCCTGGTGGGGAATTTGAAGTGAATAGAAATGCCTGTGGGTGATACCTCTTGGATTTTTCTTCCTTTCTTCTCCAAACTGGAAGTGGGGCTAAAACATCAGTCCCATGTTGGTCCTGGGAGTTTCACCTTTTGATTTTCCTTGATTGTGTGGGGCTCTGTTCAGCCCTGCGTGTTCCTTTATGACGCTGCTTCTTCACCTCATAGACTGCTGTGTCTTTATCTATGGGGTTAATAGGTACTAACAACCTTTCAGGGTAAATGCAGCAGAATATAAATAATATATAATATTAAAGTTACTACTTTCCTAGTCCCTGAAGCAAATTTATTTTTCTCTAGGGTTCTATAACTCTGTAGTCAATTGCACAGGCCAGAAACCTGCATATCAAGTTTGTACTTCCTCCTTTTAACCCCTGCATTTTATTGGTTGTCAAGGCTGCTGCAATGTTTCTGGTCCTCACCCCCTTCATCTCTCTGCCAAAGCTTTGGTCCAGGAGATCTCTCTGACTCCACCCTGGCTCCTGACCTACTCTTTCTTCTGAGTGTGGCTAGAATGGTCTTTCCAAACTAGAAACCATATGATTTTTCCTCTCCTATTGTGAGCACATTTGTGGCTCTCTGGAGCTACCTAGAGAAAGTCCACGATCATTAACACGGTCCATGGTGCGTCCTGTTGCATGGGACCACCTACCTCTTCAGCTTCATCTCCTTCATGCCCTTCAGTTTCTCACCTTACCCCCAGCACACTTTTCTTGGGTGGATTGAATATTTTCCAGTTTTTTTTACTTCCCCCTTTGTGCATTGTTGCTGAGGGGGGGCAATGTCTCTGAATATTCTCCCCCACCATGGCTCTTACATTCTTTCCTCTCCCTCTTCTGCTCAGTTCCCTGAGTCATGGTGGGTGAGTTTTAAGTCTGCTTTGTTGTTGAGATCTTAATTGTCTCTGTATCTTTGCCCTGGGTTGTGTTGGGTATCATTGGTGTCTGTTTCCATTGACCTTTCATGGGTTGTCAGACTTGCTGTGGTGATTGGTCTCCTGTTTGTCTCCTCACTTTCTCGTAGGTTTCATTTGGTCCCTGTGTGAAGGCCAGGGGTGGTTTGTCTCCTGCCAGGATGTCAGCCATCATCCAATGTCTTGTCGGTGGAATTGAGTTGTCCCCAGCTTTCTCACTGCCTTCTGAAAAATACAAACAGTATCTCCATTGGAGAGTGAGATCAACATAGGTTAAATGAGACAACATTGCTATTTGGCAAGATTCTAATGGGTGTAGCCTCTCTGTAGCTTTCTGGTACTGGGAAATTCCCCTAGGAGCCTGAGATCTTGGTCCCCATAGGATTATGCAGTGGATCCCAGTTCCAGTAAGGGTTCCTTGTCACTGAGCAGATCTCTTAGCCCATCATTTACCCATTGATTATCCTGCTCGGTGTAGTGCCAATGTTGCACAGATGAGCATTTCTTGACTTGCTGGTCTCTTCCATACAGCCCTGTGTTCAGCATTCTTGTGATAACTGTCTATATTGTAAATCAATGGTCTCTGCTTTCTCCAAATATCATTGACCAATTTCCCCTGGCAGCTGGTGCAACACCGACCAGCACTATACATGCTACCATCTGGGAGCTGGTTACCATTCTGGATCTAGCAGGGCCTCTCAGTGTTGTTTGACAACACTCTGTGATTTCTTCAGCAATAGGGTCTTACCTTAGGCCTGGGACAGGTATTCCAGAGCTTTGACAGAAGTCTGTCATGTTTTGGAGACCTTGTGGGTCTCTGATCAACAGCTCAGTGTGGGAAGGAACCAATAACTGGGACAGGGAGGTACAGGCCTGAGCAATTTTTCTTGAGGTTAGGCTTCCTCCCATTCTATTCATGGCCCCTTGTACCAGGTGGTGGTGCCCACAGCTTCCTCAAGAGCTTACTGTATGAAAGTTAGGATTTTATGGTGTCTATTATTAGTTTAGTTTATTGTATGAGTCCCCCAACCCTCCCAACCCTCTTTCACCCCCAATTCTTTCCATTCCCTTTTACATTCTCTTAGTTCACTGGCACGTATTCTTAATGTTCAGGCTTAACCAAGTTAGGAACCACATATGAGGGAGAATATTCGGCACTTGACTCTCTGTTCTTGTGTGAGGTAGCCAAGAATGACCTGCTCCAAGTCCATTCACTTTTCTTTAAATTTCATTAGGTCATTTTTCCTTTCAGCTGTGTAGAATTCCATAATGTATAAGTACCACAACTTTGATATCCATTCATCCGGTGATGGGCATTTTGATTCATTCTAATTCTTTGCTGTTATGAATTGAGCTACTACAAACTTGGTCTAGCAAATGTTCAGGTGCCTCCATACTGCTTTCCATAGTGGTTGTACAAGTTTGCATTCTCACCAGCAGTGAATGAGGGCTCCTTTTTCTCAAACATCCTGACCAGCATCTATTGTCATTAGATTTTTTCAATGATTGCCATTATGACTGGAGTGAGGTGGAATCTCATTGTTGTTTTGATTTGAATTTCACTGATGATTAGTGACATTAACCATTTTCTTAAATGAGAGTAGGCCATTTGTATTTCCTCTTCTGAGAATTCCCTGTTGAGTTCAGTGCCCCATTTTGTGAGAGGGCTATTTGATTTTTTATTATTTAATTTCCTGAGGTCTTTGTAGGTTTCAGATATTAGGCTTTTGTCTGTGGAATACCTGGCACAGATTGTCTCCCATTCTGATGGTGGCCTATTGGCTCTGAGTATGGTATGTTTGTCTGTACAGAAGCTTTGTAGCTTGATGAGATCCCATTGGTTGAGTGATTGCTGCACTTCCTGGGCTACTGGAGGTTTGTCCAGGAAGTTTTTGCCTACTCCTATCTTGTGTAGAGTTCCTCCTATTTTTAATTCTAGGATTCAGAGTTTCAGGTCTTATGTTGAGGTCTTTTACCCATTTAGAGTTGAGTTTTGTGCATGGTAAGAGGAGTGGATCTAGTTTCTTTTTTTTTTTTTTTATATGATTAGCCAATTCGTCCAGCACCATTTGCTGAAGATGCTATCATTTTGCCAGTTGATATTGTTGACATCTTTGTCAAATATGAAGTAACTATAGTTGCTCAAGCTTAGGGCAGGGTCTTCAATTCTGTTCCATTGGTTTGTCTGATTTTATGCCCTTACCATGGTGCTTTTATTACTATGGCTTTGTAGTATATCTTTAGATCATGTATGGTGATACCTCCTGTGGAGCTTCTGTTTCTCATGATAGTTTTGGATCTCTGAGGGCTCTTCCCCTTCCAAATAAATTTGGAGATTATTTTTTCTCTGTCTGTAAAGAATGAAACTGGTATTCTTATTGGAATTGCATTGAATCTGCATATAACTTTTGGAAGTATTGCTATTTTCATGATATTAATTCTACCAATCCAGCAGCATGGGAGATCTTTCCATCTCTTCACATCTTCTCGATTTCCTTCTTGAGCTCTTTTATGTTTTCATTATAAAAATCTTTCACATCATTGGTTGGTGTTATTCCAAGATATTTGGTTTTTTTTTTTTTGAGGATATTGAAAACAGGACTGTTTTGCTGATTTTTCCCCCGTATGCCTGTCATTTGCATACAGGAAACCACTTGATTTTTTTTGTGTGTTAATTTTGTTTCCTGCCTTTTTGATGAAGAAATTTATCAGCTTCAGTAATTTAATGGTACTATCCTTTGGGTCTGATATGTATAGGATCATGTTATCTGCAAAAAGGGATAGTTTCACTTCTTCCTTTCCAGTTTGAATCCCTTTTGTGTCATTTTCCTGTCTTATTGCTCAGGCGAGGACTTCAAGCAGTATGTTGAAGAGTAATGGTTAGAGTGGAGAGCCCTGTCTTGTTCCCAATTTTAGTTGGAACTCAGTAAGTCTTTCCCCATTGAGTATGATTTGGGCTTTAGGATATTTGCATATGGCCTTCATTAAGTTGAGGTATAAACCCCTTATGCCAATTCTCTCCAGTGTGATGTTGAATTTTGTCAAAAGCCTTCTCTGAATTGATTGAAATGACCGTGTTGTTCTTGTGTTTCAGTTTATTAATCTGGTGGATTATGTTAATTGATTTCCATATGTTGAACCAAACCTATATCCCTGGCTGGGATGAAGCCAACCTGGTTAAGGTAGTTAACAGTTTTGATATGTTGTTGGATTTGTTTTGCAAGAATTTTATTCAGAATTTTTGCATAAGTTCATCAGGGATATAGGCCTATATTTTTCTTTTCTTGTTATATCTTTGTCTGGTTTTGGTAGTAGGGTAATGGCAGCTTCATAAAAAGAGTTTGGAAGCATTCCCTGTTCTCCAATTTCCTGAAAGAGCTTCAGAGAGTGGTTTCAGTTCTGTGAAGAGAGTTTGGTAGAATTTGGCTGTAAATACATCAGGTCCTGGACTTTTCCTTTTGGGGAGGTTTTTTTTTAATTACATTTTCATCTTAGTGGGTGTGATAGGTTTATTTAGGAGCTTTATCTGTTCTGCATTTAATTTTGGGAGGTGGTAGGTGTTCAGGGATCCATCCATTTCTTTCAGGTTCTCCAATTTTGCGGAGTAGAGGTTTTCGGAGTATGTCCTGATGATTCTTCCAATTTCATTGGTGTCTGTTGTGATCTCTCCCTTTTCATCTCTGATATTGTTGATTTGGGACTTCTCTTTTTTCTGTTTAGTTAGATTGACCAGGGTTTTTTCAATATTGTTTATTTTTTCAAAGAACCAGCTCTTTGTTTCATTGATTTTTAAAAATCATTTTCTTAGTTTCCATTTCATTGATCTCTGCTCTGATTGTAATTATTTCTTTTTGTCTTGAGCTCCTAGGGTTGGATTATTCTAATTTTTCCATTGCCTTTAGATGGGCAGTTAGATTATTAATTTGAGATCTCTCTGTCTTTGTTATAAAGGCACTTAGTGCTATAAATTTTCCTCTCAGTACTGCCTTTATTGTGCCCCATAAGTTTTAGTATGTTGTATTTTTGTTGTCATTTAGATAAAGAAAAATTTTCAATTTCCTTTTTAATTTCTTGAATTACCCATTCATTGTTTAGTAGTGTATTGTTCAGTCTCCAACAGTTGGTGTATTTTCTGTTTTTTCTCCCATTATTTATTTCCAGTTCTAGTGCGTTGTGGTCCGAAATGATACAGGGGTTTATGTTAATTTTCTTGAATTTATTGAGGCTTGTTTTATGTTCTAATATGTGGTTTATTTTGGAGAAGGTTTGTGAGCTGCTGAGAATAATGTAGATTCAGTAGATTTGAGATGGAATATTATGTAGATGTGTGTTAGGTCTAGTTTATCTATAGTGTTGTTGAAGTCTATTATTTCCCTGCTGAGCCTCTCTTTGGTTGATCTGTGTATAGATGATAGTAGTCTATTGAAGTCTCCAACTATGAAGAAGTTGGGGTTTATTTTTGTTTTGTTTCCCAATAAGTTTTGCTTATGAAATGTTGTGCACTTATATTTGATGCATACATATTTATGATAGTGAAACTCTCATGTTGAATTGTTCCCTTGATGAGTAAGAAGTGTCCTTCCTTTCCTTTTTGATTTCTTGGGGTTTAAAGTTGTGATGATTAGGTTTTGTTGTCAACTTGATCTTTTAAATTATCTTGAGTGGGTCTCTGAGGATGTTTACAGGAAGGAAGCCTCTCAGTAGGGGGCAGGATATAAGGAAGCTCAGGAGAGCTAGAAGTAAACATCCTTTCCTGTGTGGGCCATGCAGGAAGGAAATTCCAGAGACTCAGGAAGCCATTAAGTCTGGGGTAGGGTTACAAGACCCCACCCTAAGCCTATACAAAGGGGAAGAAATTGTCTCTTTGCCCTTCCCCTGCCTGTTCCCTGTTCTGTGTGTGTGGTGTAGGTGATGGGTTTTTCTCTCTGCTCAGACCTGTGAAAGAGGGCCAGCCTCTTTCACTGTTATGGAACTTCCACTCAATCTTTCCTCCCCCAAATTGTGCCTGGTTTGAAGATTCATCCCAGCAGTGTGTGGCTGACTACAACAAAAATATATTTCGTTGGATATTAATGTAGCTACACCTGCTTGTTTTTTGTTTTGGTTTGCTTGAAAGATTCATTTCCATCCATTTACTCTGAGGAGGTTTCTGTCTTTAGAGGGTAGATGAGTTTCTTGCAGGCAACAAACCAAAGGGTCCATTTTTCTGACCCATCCTGCTAGCCTGTGTCTTTTTATGGAAAGTTAAGACCATTAAAACTCAAAGTTATAATTGTGAGGCTTGATTTAATCCCTGTCATGTTGAAGTGTTTATGGGATTTGATGTCCCTCATGTTGTTTTGATCTACACTTTTTTTTTTTTATCATGGCTGACCTCTAGAAGGCTCTTGGGGTTGATTGTTTGACTCTTCTGTGTGGAACATTTCATGGAGTATTCTCTGTAGGTTTGGTTTTATGTTCATATATTTGTAGAGCTGGCTTTTATCATGAAATGTTTTCCTTTCTCCATCTATTATAAAGGATACTTTCACTGGGTACATTAGTTTGGGCTAAAAGCCATATTGGTTTAGGCTTTAGAGAACTCCATTCCAAGCCCTTCTTGCTTTCTTGGTTTCCATGGAGAAATCTGATATTACTCTGATGGTTCTGCCTTTATTTGTGATTGTTTTTCTCTTGCTGCTTTTAGAACTCTCTCTTTGCTTTCATTATTTAGTTTTTTTTTTTCTATGATCTGTCTTGGGAAGTTTCTTCTTTGGTCCTGCCTGCCTGTTTGGTATTCTGTGCATTTCCTGGATCTGAATGGGACTCTCTTTTGCAAGAATGGGGAAATTTTCTTCAATAGTTTTCTTGAATTAGTTCTTTATGTCTTTGGCCTGAATTTCTTCCCCCTCTGGTATCCCCATGATCCAGAGGTTTGGTTGCTTAAGGGTATCCCAAATTTCCCTCATATTTTGTTAACATGCTTTTTTGAACTTATCCAAGTTTTTTTTTTTTTTTTTTGGTTTTTCGAGGTAGGATCTCACTCTAGCCCAGGCTGACCTGGAATTAACTATCTCAGGGTGGCCTTGAACTCATGGTGATCCTCCTACCTCTGCCTCCCGAGTGCTGGGATTAAAGGCATGTGCCACCACGCCTGGCTTTATCCAAGTTTTTGGTATCCAAATCTTTTTCTTCTGCTTTGTCTTCCATGTCTGTGGCTCTATCTTCCAGGTTATTAACTCTGATATTGTGGAAGTCTAGAGATATTTTGCATATCTCCCATGGGACCCTGCTGAGAGGCATGGAGGGCACAGGGCTAAATGAAATTTGAGACTGGCCTGGAACCTGGATAATCTCATCCTGAAACCAGCAGGAGTTCAGGTAACTCTTTCCCTCCCCCACCTCCAGCCACCTGGTGGGCCCCAGAAAATCCTGATAAATCCAGGCAATTCAAGGCCTGAGTTTACTGGTGTTCACATAATTCAGCTATCAGTTAATAACAAGGCCCAGATAACAAGAAAGTCCTTCCAGCTTATCTATGCAGCTGTCCCCTGCCAATCCTTTCATGAGAGATCCACAGGCCACCTTGCCCCCGCCAATCCCCTTGCTGCTTATCCCCTTGCCTCTCCTTTTCCCCCCTGCATAAAAGCACCCTCTCTAACCTAATAAACAAGCTGTTCACTGCAACTGTCTCCCGGGTGGCTATGCCTGTCAGCTCACCACTGTCTCAAGACTCTGTTCATCTAGCTCTGTGGATAAAAGGGGGGTCAGTGCCCAATGACCTTCCAAGTAAACCACAGACCACAATCTCCACTTGATTTTGGTTTTCCAATAGAGCTCTTTGCATTGTCTCCATCTCTTTGTTGAGTTGCATTTTTATTTCAAAGGTCTTACTTAATGCTTCCTGGTATTCATTCTTGTATTTGTGTTCGTTTAGTTTAGCCAACTGATTCTTGAGCTCCTCTGATTGCTGGTTTGCCTTTAGCTCATTTACTGTTCTACCAAAGTCCATCTGTTTTACCTCAATTCTGTTAAGCCTGGTAGTGACGCTTGCAAGCTGATTATGCACATTTCCACTTATATTATCAATTTTTGCTTTCATTTCTATTAATAATCTGGATATAGATTCCATGCAGAGATGTCCTACACATGTTGTCATCTCCTCCTGGGCTTGCATCTGTGCTCTTTCTTTGATATTTTCATTGGGGACTTCCAAAGTGGGGATAGGTGTGGGGTAAGCCTGTGTGTTCTTTTTGCATTGTGACCTGCCCATGTCCAGATGAGAGATTGGTTTTCCATAGGCCCTCAGCAGTGGTGGGGCCCATGATTGAGCTTGTGGCAGGCCTGCTGAAGTTTTGGAACAGTGCTTGGTTCCTCTGGTGCCAAGCATTGCAAGGAAGGGGCGCTGTCAAATCTTCAGCAGCAGGAGTAGTTTGGGGGCTGGGCCTGCCAGAGGTCAGGATTGGTGGGTGGGGTCATGGGGTTCACCTGACCTTGCCTGGGGCCAGGAGGTTGGTGGGTGGATTCTCTGGGCATAAGTGCTGTTGGGGAGCCAAGGTGAACCTCCCTCACCTGACCTCACCTGGGGTTGGAGGGTTGATGGGCAAATTCCCAGGTACACAGGTTGGTCAGAAGCAAGGTGGGGGCTTGCTTACCTGGCCTGGGACTGGTGGTTGGTGGGTGGGGTCATGGGGCATACTGGCCAGTGGGGAGCTAAGACACAGCTCCCTCACCTGGCTTTGTCTGAGTTCAGGGGGCTGGTTGGCAGAATCCACTAAAATATTTTTTTAAAAAAGAAAATGCCAAAGTGAATGATACCTAAATATCCAATTACCAATTAAAATATATAAATAAATATATGTAATAAAACAAACAACAAAAACTGAAAAAAAATATTACTTTATCTGAAAGAATTCCTAGTTAAGATAAGACAGTAACTACTCTAAAAGTTGTTGGAATCAAAATAGAGTGGAAGGTGTCATGCTTTGTCAGAATGGAGCCCAGGAAGGCCATGAAAAGGAGGGTGCTTGTGTATGATTGCTTGATAAATAGGCATTAATTATCACAAAAGACTGCCAAATCTCCAACCTTGCACAAAGATAATTCTATGGGGAATCCCTACCCAGGAATTTCTTGTATAACCTTGGACTGATGCCACCCTTGTTATTCATTTTGGTAGTAAAGGATAATTGTTTCACAACAGTTCACACAACCTTCCTCAGTTTTGTTAAAAAAGAAACAAACACAAGCAAGTCAAGAAGTGCCCACCTGTGCAATAGTCGCGCCCAACCCAGGTGGGTAATCAACAGCTGGCTAATTGGCTTTGAGATCCGCTCAAAGGCAGGGAATCCCTGACTGGTAAGGGGTCCCAAGGCAACCTTGAAGGGGGACCAAGAATCCCATCTACGCTGGGAAGTCATCACTAACCATAGGTCCTCAGAAATGCTACACCCGTCAAATGCTCACCAACCTAGCAAGATTTGTCTCAATTGACCAATAATCTCACTCTCTGCTGGAGACTCTGCTTGTATTTTTCAGAAGGGCAACAAGAACCAGGGACAACCAAACTCCACCAAAGGGACCTGATTTGACAGGGAACACCCAAGCAGGAGACAATTCACCCCAAACTCACCATTTAGAGCCCTAAAGCAACCTCTAAGGAAGTGAGATGATGAGGAAAAGAGCTACTCCCACAGCAAGGCAGATAACCTAGAGAAGGACAATGGAGAGGGGAACCAAGGGTGCAAAAAATTGTCCAAAATACAAATTTACAGACTCTTAAAAACCTAATAACTATGCAAAATTTAAACTCACCCACTATGACTCAGGGAAATTTGCAGAAGAGGGGGGGGCGGAAAGAATGTAAGAGTCATGGAGGGGGAGAATAGCTAAGTCATATCATGGATTCAATGGCTTTATCTAAGAACCTATGATACTGAGCATATTGTTGTGTTAATATATAATTCTAAGCCAATAAAACATTAAAAACAAACAAACAAAACCTCACAAAACACCCAGTCTTCCATTGCTTGCGTGCATGCGCACATAATTCACTCTGGCAGATATTCCACATTGCAATGCCCTGCTATTCTGCATCAGATTCTTTGCCTTGAAGACTCCCTCTCTCTGTTGTCGACATTGCTATCACACCATGAAACACTAAGACTGATCTAGGTTACCTGGCTGGGGATGAAACACATTAGTCCAAATCAGGGTGTTTTGGTATTTTCATGACACTGGAAGTTATTAGGTATTCTGGGGTTGTCACAGAGAGAGCACCCTGTTCAGGCACTAGATTCCTCCAAACATACATTAAGGAAAGTAGAATTCTCAGTGCAAGACTTCCCAGAGGATAAGCAGGTGTGATGACTTTATCTGTGAGAAGTGAAAGAGAGGCACATGAGAGTCAGAAGTTTTGGGAAAGGAAGTCTGGCTTTGTGGACCATCAACTTTCATTCCTCTTCCCTGCTTCATGGAGGGACATTCTGTAACTCTCTCCCAAATGCTGGGGATGGCTAATCATTGCTCTTCTGAAGCCTCCAACACCTGGACCTGTGGAGCACCTGACACTCTGGAGCTGATGGTATTGGTGGACTGGTGGGAAGGGAGAAGGTGAGAACGGAGATAGGAAGTGTGGGTGAGCTGGTTTCCCTGTGAAATGCCAGGGGAGTCTCCATTGTGGGGAATGGGCTACACTAAAGTGTCTGGAGCTTAAGTCTTCATAATGCTTCCTTCCTATAAGCAGATGACCAATTTGGGGAAGAGGCTGTAAGATGGACCGCTCAGGGATAAGGTAAGATGACCCACTCTCAGAGAGAGGAAAAGGGGTCAAGTATCAGTTGGATCTACCACATTAGAGGGCTGGAAAGAGTTTGGTCCCCAAACAGTGTTCCAAAGAATTACAAGGTACTTCTATGAAAAGCCTGCATTTGAACATTGGTCCCTAGAGGGGAAGCATCTAGCCCTTCAAGAGGTAGACAGAGACAAGATCATGCAACCTGACCTCAACAGAACCTCTGTGATTTTGTTCCCACAAGGGAGCAGGAGTTACCAGTGATAACAAGAACTACCACACGCCATACTTATAATCAGGTGAGGACAAGCATCCCTTTCCCTCTCCGTCTTTCCTAGCCTGGCAACAGAGGATGATGGCCAAGGAAGAATAATGGACCAATGAGCAAGAAAGTACATATCTAACCCTCTCTCTATAAGCTGCGGAAACCAACATCACAAGCTGGGCTGAGGGCAAGAAGAGGGCAGGAGCAATTTCACGAGATGAGAATTAATAAATGGATGTGATCATTTTACTCTGAAAAGTGTCCGAGATTAGACTGCGGTGTACTTAAGGGAGCCCATTACCCAGCAGCAAGAGAAAGCTTGCTGAGCAGGAAAGCAGCTAGAATTTGAAACATGGTCACTTGTTTCTATATCAAATTGAGAGTTTCATAATCTTTCTAACAGCCCTGAAAGAATAGATGTTATTATCTTCAATTCCAGGCGAAGAAACAGAGAGTCATTTAAATGACAGGCCATAGATTGCCCAGCTAAAAGGTGGATAATTGTACTGGAGTTTGACAGAAACATGGACTTGAGAAGGCACAGACATAGAGAAAAGGAAGGTGCCATTGCTTGTATCATGAGAGTAGCAGGTTTAAGGAAGGTATATTGGAGGAACTGATACCCAAACTGGGGTCTGAATGGCAAATGGGAATTTCCCACGAAGGAATGGCTCTCCTGAGATCAGAGGGGGAGGCCCCATCATGATGATATGGAAAAACAAGCTGTGTTTGCAGAACCACAGGACACCTTATACTTCTAATCACTATTGCTGGAGTTTTCTCCTGACAGGCAGGTTCCAATTTAGGTATCTTCTGGCAGTAGATTGCAGTGCTATTTTCTCTGTGCTCACTTAAAAACACTGACAATTAGATTTTTGGAAAATATCATCTAAGCATTTTATTTTTGGAATTCCAGTAAGATTTAAATGCTTTGTCATCAGTTTATTGGCTGTTTCATTATTTTAATATTTATTTATGAGAGAGAGAAAGAGAGAGAGAGAGAAAGAGAGAGAGAGACTGACTAGATGGGCACTCCAGGGCCTCCTGCTACTGCAAATGAACTCCAGACACATGTGCTACTCTGTGCATCTGACTTTACATGAGTACTGAGGAATCAACCCAGTCAATACAGGCTTTGTAAGCAAGATCCTTTAACTGCTAAGCCATCTCCCCAGCCTACTTCATTTTTTATTATGTATGTGTACGTGTGTGTGTGTGTGTGTGTGTGTGTGTGTGTGTGTGTGTGTAGGTACATGTGCATATGGAGGCCAGAGGACAACTTTAAGTGTCACTCTCAGGAACTACAATTGGCCTGGAGCTCACCAATTAGGCTAGATGGGTGGCCACTGAGTCTCAGGGATTTGTTTATCTCTGTGTCCCTAGCTCTGGGTTTACAGGTGCCTGCCATTGTGTCTAGTGTTTTATGTGGGTACTGGGAATTGAACTCGGGTCCTCAGGTTTTCAAGACAAACACTTTACCATTGAGCCATCTCCCCAGTATGACTGTTTTCTTTTCTACTTGTCTACCTCTTGCTTATTTTCTATTGGGGTGTTTGATTTTCCTCTTGAATTATAAGAATTGTTTAGTAACAATTTTATTAGCAGTTTTCCAAGTGTTTGGTTGATTTTTAAAAACAAACCATTCTTATTTTGTGAAAATTCATATTTATCTAGTCATAATGTATTTTATACATAATTTTAATGATTTACAATTTTATATATGCAACTTAAAATCTATTTTAAAAATAAATTTTGTGTATGTGTTCATATGTATGTGATGTGTGGGCATATAGGTGTGTGTGCGTGTGTGTGTATGTGTATGTGTGTGTCTGTGTGTGTTTGTGTGCACACACGTGTGCGTGCCATGGCACACATGTCAGGGTCAGAGGTCAAACTTGGGCTCTTGCTCTTCTCTTTCTACCTCATATGAGACAAGTTTTTAATCCCTATTTGTTGTAGTGCTTTTATTTTTATCTTTATGTCCACCTAATTATTTCCTATTTCATAGTTTGTAGATTTGTAAATTGGAAGATAAGTTTAATAAAAGAAGGGAATTTCTTCCCCTCCTTTTTTGAGCCATATCCATAAGCCTGAGTGCATGCAGTTGTAGTGATCTTAGATAGTGCTCTCTCTGGGTCATCTCAGATTTTCCTTTGAACTCACTCCCATCGGTCACTTGTTCTGTGAGTGATTAAAGATGGTCACAAATGCTTTGTGTTGTGAATGTGTCAGAAACAGAGACAAATACATACATGTTGTCATGGTTTGATCCAGGTGTCCCCCACAAACAATTGAATGTGTTCTGATAGATCTATCCTCAGCTGATGGCAGTTTGGGTTTTACAACCTCGATGAAGCTGTGTTGTTGGGGGTGGGCTTATGGGGTTATAAGCCAGCTTCCCCTTGCCAGTGTTTGGCACACCTTCCTGCCGCTGTTTGCAGTGCTGTGGCAGAGGTGATGTCCAGCCCTCTGCTCATGCCATCGTTTTCCCTGCCAGGATGGAGTCTCCCCT
>PVHP010036874.1:0-17613 GCA_004024765.1 Zapus hudsonius
AACTTGTGTGCTGGAGGAATGGACATGGACTTGGTACTTGCAACTGAAGATGCCTTCCAGAGAGGTAAGCCAAGTTTTATAGACTATTCTGGTGAGAACTTGGAAATGTTTAGTGCAGAGAGAATTGCATTTGGAGGCTTGGCTTGTGAACTTTCTACGGGGAAGGAGAAACTGCAGAAAACCTTAATAGAAGTGTGTGCCTGAGTCAAGGGGTAGATGTGTCCTACTGCTCATGCCCAGAGAGTTTGACCAAGGTTAAATTTAAGTAGTGGACTGTGTGCTTGGCTATGGATATGGGACTGAGAATTTAAGATTTGAAGTTAGAAAAACCTCGAGGCAAGTTTAACTTACTGGTAGAGACTGGCTTTTGATTATGGCCCAACTGCTTTACATTGAAACAATGGAGAGATGCCTGAGGTGTTTCCACCCAAGGACAGAAAGATGGACTGTGCAAACTCTTTGGAAAGGAAATTGCTGAAAGAAAGGAATCTGCTCTTCAAAGTCATGTCTATTTTGTCCCTGAATTAACAACATGGCTGTGTCCTGAATACCTGGTATTGCTTTTGGAAGCATGAGAAATGCATGCATGGAGTGGGTCGTGAAGTGCACACGGTTCCAGGAGCTGCTGCTGAAATGTAGTATTTGGGACAGGGCGTGAAGTCCCTGATTGGCAAGTGAAGCCATTGGAATGAGGACCGTGGTTTGCAATGGAGACACGAAGACGTTTTGGACATAATAGGACTTTGCAACCATAGAGCACTATTGGCTCGGGATGGAAGTTTCCCCAGGTGCTCAGCCAAGCTGGAGGGACAGAATTGGAAAATCCAGAGACTCACTGTCACTGTGCTGTGGGACTTGAACTGCAGATGTGGATGTTTGCTGATGTTTGTTAAGTTTGCATTGGCCCAGTCTTTCCTTATTATGCCTCATAGCAGTTGGAAATGTTTGCTCTGTGCCATTATATGTTAAAAGCATGTAACTTGTTTTGGTTTACAAAACTCGCAGTTCAGGGACCTTGCCTTATGTCGGTGGGAGATTACACGTCTGCGGATGTATGTGGGATAGTTATATAATTTTAGGCGAAATTATGATTTTGTTACTGTTTTCATTTTGGAAATTAGATATGATGTAAGGATATATGGTTTGATGTCAAGTTGATAAAGGGTGGACTTGTGATGGTTAGGTTTTGTTGTCAACTTGATCTTTTTAATTATCTCGGTGGGTCTCTGAGGATGTTTATAGGAAGCCAGCCTCTCAGTGGGGGGCAAGATATAAAGAAGCTAGAAGTAAACATCCTTTCCTGTGTGGGCAGTGCAGGAAGGAAATTCCAGAGACTCTGGAAGCCATTAAGTCTGAGGAAGGGTTGTAAGACTCCACCCTAAGGCTATATAAAGGGAAAGAAATTCTCTTTGCCCCCCCCCGCCTGTTCCCTGTTTTGTGTTTGTGGTATAGGTGATGGGTTTTTCTCTCTACTTGGACCTGTGAAAGAGGGCCAGCCTCTTTTGCTGTTATGGAACTTCCCCTCATTATGTAGTTTCAATAAATACTTTCTGCCCCCAAATTGTGCCTGGTTTGAAGATTCATCCCTTTGGAGTGTGGCAGACTACAACATAGATTCTTAACTACATGGACCTGAACAGACCTCCAGCTTTGTACCCTGTTTTCTGTAGTGTGACTCCAGTAGTTGCATTCTGCTGGGACAGGTCCTGTGATGAGGTCGCAACGGCAGTTTTATCTAAAAATCAGGTTCTACTTTAATCTTCCCATGTGTCCTTGAGCAAGTGCTCCTGGGTAACATGGGGAATATGTCTTCCTAACTCCCTGAAGTCTCTCTTCAACCTACAAGTCATAGAGCCTTAGAGCTAATATTGCTCAGAAGTAGGGCTTTTTAAAAATACTTATTTGCAAGGAGAAAGAAAGAGGGAGAGAGAGGGGAGAGAGAGAGAAAGAAAGAGAGAGAGAGAATGGGTGCACCATGGCCTCTAGCCACTGCAAATGAACTCCAGATGCATGTGTCATATGTACATCAGGCTTTACATGTGTACTGGGGATTCGAACCTGGGTTTTTAGGCTTTGCAGGCAAGCATCTTAACTGCTGAGCTCCACAAATAGGGCTTTGGAGGAGAGAAGCTGTTGGTTTAAAAAAATAGACCTGCTGCAAACCACCAAATGCCCTGGCTTTTGCCAGGCCCTCGCTACTTCCACACAGATGACTCCAATGAGATAAATTACTTTTCCACCAGTATAAACATGACTGTAATCAATGCAGTTAGTAAATAACATGATTTTTTTGAAGAAGAGAATACCAATATTAAGTGCATTTGTATTGACACAAAGCCAGGTTGGTCTGAGAAATGTGAGTACATAAACCCAGACTGGTAGCTCTTGAAGAGAAAACCTCAGATCTGAGTACCTGCCAATGCCTTCATGTGGCTGGGGACACACCTCTACTTCACCCAAGACACAGAGAGAGGGAAAAGCAAGGCCAAGATCATGCCAAGACTTCAAGATTCCTAGAAAAATGTTGTTTGAAGGAAGCTTGAGTTCCCTGCTTGCCTGTTCTTGGGCTGTAGAGTTAATGTCAAGCATCTTGCTTTTCAGTTTCATGTGTACCATCTATAAAGGGCATGCTTTTTCAAGCACCCTGCAAGTAACTCTTGAGCTGATGACAAAATTGGAGCAAACTTGGAAATCATAATGTCCTTGTCATATGCAAAGTGGTCTGTCTATTGGGTGCTTCGTTGTCCCATCCATTTTCTTGTCCTTTCATTTTGTAGTGCTAAACATTAAACTTGCACATACGAGAAAAGTGCTCTACCTCTGAGCCACACCACCAGTCCCTTGTTCTCATTTGATAATACTGATGTAGTAGAGGGGCTCCCCAATTTAAATATGGTACCAACCCTTTGGGATTTGATTTGGCTAGAGCAGAAACTGCAGAGAGAGCAGCTGGAGGAACAGAGAATATAGTAATATCAACACTATCAAATATTTATTAAATACTCATTATGAGTTGGCCCTGTGTTAAACATTTATGTCAATTATTTCATTAAATTCTTACAACCATTACGTACTGTTAAAATCTCTCATGTATAGATGAATAAATGTAGATCACAGTGGAAAGTACTCTTTAAGGGCAGACAGGAAAAGCCTTATTAAAAACCTATATTTCAAGCAGGGTGTGGTGGTGCATGCCTTTAATCCCAGCACTCAGGCAGAGGTAAGAAGATCTAAGTGAGTTCCAGGCCAACCTGAGACTTCATAGTAGATCCAGCATAGCCTGGGATGCAGCAAGACCCTACCTCAAAACAAAATGAAACAAAACAACAAAACTGTATTTTAGCCAAGTAGTGAATCAGAAGCAGGGCATGAGCCCTGAGCCCTGTGGAAGAGCTAAAGTGTATGTAAAGTCCTTAAATCAGAATTTACTCACTGTCTTTAACACACCCACAAGAAGGCCAGTGCGTCTGCAAAGGTGTGGGCTAGAAAAGACGTAGGAAATAAGTGGGAGAGGAAGGTGATTCTAGTGCTAGTGCAACTATGGTGGCTGTAAAAACTAAACATTAGCTTTTATGAACTGGAAAGTATTAAATTGATATGATATGATGGTTAATTTTGATGGACATCTTGATTGATTAAGAAACACCTAGGAGATTAGTTGAGCACACCCCTGGGTGTGTCTGTGATGGTCTTCCCAGAGACAATCAGATCATGAGAATTTGGACCTAATCAATGGATTAATTCATCAATGAGTTTATAATATGATGACATTATTGGGCAGTGAAAGATAGTAGGTGGGATCTACTTGGACAAAGTAGTTCATTGGAGGCATGTCCTTGGGGCCGAATCTTACTCTGCCCCTTTTCTGTATGCTCTTTTTCTCTGCTTCCTTTCAGTCATGAGATGAATAGCTATTCTTGGTCACACACTTCCCTTCACCATGATGCTGCCCCAAGCACATGGGGCCAAGTGATCATGAACTGACTTTCTCCAAATAAATTGCTCCTCAAATTGTTGGTATGAGGTAATATTGGTCATATAACCGACATACGTGGTAATCATTTCACTCATTTATCTATTACAACTCCTCCTCCATGTTGGTCCATATCCAAAGATCTCAAGTTCAAAACACTTCTACCTGTTTTCTGGATCCCAGTAGATTACTAATAGACTGACTCTGACCTCCAAAGCCTTATGTATTAAGAATTGACTATACCAGAGAAGCACAGAAAAAAGTTATATCCAGGAATCTCTCTCTGAACCTTCCCAGAGGAACAGGATATTGAAAGATCTGGTTCCTTGTACAAAGGCTGTGTATTGGATCACGGCAAGATGAACCATGGACACTCTGAAGATGGATTCTGACACATTCCAAGGAGAAAGGCTCATTTTGAATCACTCAGAAATTTTCTTTCGGAAGTTGTTGTAGCCTGGAAAGAAATTACATTAAATATCTTTCCCCTGAACCAAAGAGAAAATGCAGAACCTTGATGTTTCCAGCTTGCATAGTCTCACCTTGGCTTGCAGGCTCTGAATCTGGATTCACTGTATGAATACATGCAAGAGACAAAGGAATGAAAGCACATAGAGACATGGAGCAGTTCATAGATGATATATCCAAAACATGTCCAAGCTAGAAGGAAATGATTTGGGTAGTGCCTTGATTCTAAAAACCATTGGTACCTAAAAAGCAGTGGTTTGCGGTTAAGGTGCTTGCTTGCAAAGCCTAATGACCCAAGTTCAATTCCCCAGTACCCATGTAAAACCAGATGCACAGAGTGGACCATGCATCTGGAGTTCATTCACAGTAGCTGGAGGCCCTGGCTTGCCCATTCTGTCTGTCTGTCTGTCTCTATTCTATCTCTCTCTGCTCACAAATAAATAGCTAAAAATATTTTTAAATTATCCATAATTAGATACACTTAATAAGGGATAATGTGTTGATGTCTCCACTTCCCCTATTTCCCTCTTCCCTGTCCCTGGTCAGTTGGATATCTTCCTCCGTGGGCAGTCTGGATCAGTCCATGGGGTATGGGGTTGTGAACTGCCTAGGAGTTAACCCAATTCCACCCCCCTTTGCATGTTGTTATTGAGGTGGGCAATGTCTCTGAATATTCTCCCCCACCATGACTCTTATAATCTTTCTGCCCCCTCTTCCACTAAGTTCCCTGGGTCATGGTGGCTGAGTATTAAGGCTGCTTTGTTGTTGTAGTCTTAGGGGCCTCTGTACTTCTGCTTGAGGTTGTATTTAAAATCCTTGGTGTCTGTTTTGCTGGTTCATCCTGGGTTGACCGATTGGCTGTGGTTATAGGTCTCTTGCTTATCCCATCACTGCCTGTGGGGTTCCATATAGATCCTCCACTGTAGGTCTGGGGTAGCACATCTCTTGCCAGGAAGACAGCTATTGGCCTGTGGCTCAATGGTAGGGTTGGAAGAGCCACAGCTCTCTCGGCACCTTCTGAAAAATACAAACAGAATCTCCATCGGAGAGTGCGATCAGTATAGGTTAATTGAGATACACTTTCCTGAGTTAGTTAGATTCTATTGTTGGTAGCTTTTTGTAAATCACTTGTAAAGTGGATTTCTCTTTGGAGTCCAAAGATTTTGGTTCCCTATGTAATTTACCCTGAAATCCCACTTCCAGTCAAGGACTCCCCTTCACTGAGTGGATTTCTTGGCCTAAAATATTTTTTAAAGCAGCGAGGAAGAACATTGCTTTCATTGTTCTCAGTATAAGTCTGTACTTTTGCCAGTTCAATGGGTTTAATAGTTTCTCACTCTTGCCTTTTGTTTTCTTGATCACAATGGAAGCACATTTTCTTTAAAAGGATTCTAGCAAAGCAAGTCATCTTCTGTTTGTAGTCTGCCATTGACATATCACAGTATCTCTATGGAGATCTGTAGGAGGAGGTACGGTATGTTGTTGAAAGTAATACTAGCTTGCCAAATACATGTGTGATATGTGTAATTTCCATTGTGTATGTGGGATCCATAGTTAGGATGGGTCACCTCAATTAACACAATCTTTAAAGGTCACAGCCATGCTCTGCTTTGTTTCCTAGGTGATTCAAAATCCTATCAGGTTATCAATATTAACCATTTCATTGTCAACTAACTTAACCAGTTTGTTATCAATACCTTAACCAGTTTAACCAAGGTAGGAAAGGAATGTTATCACTTTAGGTCCTGGTTTTCTTATGAGTAAAATGGAACCATTGATCTCTATTTTTTATAGTTACTGTGAGGCTTAAATGAATAAATACAGTGTCATGGTTTGATCCAGGTGTCCCCCACAAACAATTGAATGTGTTCTGATGTGATCCTCAGCTGATGGCAGTTTGGGTTTTACAACCTCGATGAAGCTGTGTTGTTGGGGGCGGGCTTATGGGGGTTATAAGCCAGCTTCCCCTTGCCAGTATTTGGCACACCTTCCTGCTGCTGTTTGCAGTGCTGTGGCAGAGGTGATGTCCAGCCCTCTGCTCATGCCATCGTTTTCCCTGCCAGGATGGAGTCTCCCCTCGAGTCCATAAGCCTAATAAACCCCTTCCTCCACAAGCTGCTTTTGCTTGGGTTCTTTCTGCACAGCAATAGAAAGCTGTCTGCAACATACAGGTAAAGGACTTAGAATCACGATTTGTAGGGTAAGTGGCTCACATCGTAACTGGCTCAGGACTAACTCTAGGATGTACTCGTAACTCAAGAGACTCTTTTTTAAAAAATATGTTTTCCTTTATTATCTATAATTAGATACATTGGTATTCCCAGTTCCCCGTTTTCCTCTTCCCTCAAGAGACTCGACCCAGACATTGTAGAGATAGTCCAAATGACCTGGCAACAGGGGAGATGAGCAAAATATTTATGTTGAGAGTAGAAATGATTTCCTGGAAGCCCCATTATTTCATGAAGGACAGAGTCCCCCTTCATGTATCCCTTGTATATTCAGACTACATTTGGAGTTGTCCAAGAAGTCTTGGATAAGATTACATGGTGGTTAACAGAGTGAGTATTGGACATAGATTGTCTAGGGGTGATTTCTGAATCTACCCTTTATAAGATGGGTGGCCTTGTATAGATCATTCAAAACCTTATTAAATTGGGATTTCCACAGCTGTAACATGATGGCACCACCTCACAGGGGTTTCAGAAAGTCAATAAAACAGTATGTATGACATTTAGCATGGTATCTGACTTTTGTTTTTTTAACTAAATGTTGATATATGCTATTTATTATTTATCACTATTTGAAAGTCATAAAGAGAAAGTACAAACTATAGCTAAACCAAAGATTAATACAAAGTTTAATGTATATTTGGAAACAAGAAAATTTGTGGATTTATTAGCATTGTAATCTAGATGTCTAGAAATGTTCCAATCCAGAGAAGTGACTCCTGCTCAGTTATCTACCTTCCTCAAAAGAGGACTCGGAAAATTATCACTAAATGAGGGCATGATTTAACCCTTACCTTAATTCAAATCAGCAAAACTCTTACATTGTTTTGTCTATAATTAAGCTGCAGTATGACTCTTTTCTTTCTTCAACAGAATCCTGAGTCATGTGCCTTTAAAGAGTAGGAGTAAAGAAGACATGGCCTAGGATCTTATTCAAAGTGTCCACAGACCACCACCACCACCAGCAACATCTGGGAGCTTGTTGGAAATGCAAAACCTCCAGCCTTCCCCAGGTCTTCAGAACTACATGCTGCAATTTTACAAGGTGTCCATATGGTGGACAGCACGTTAGACCAGAGTGCACTGGTCTGGGAATGAGCAGCGAAAGTAGAGAAGGGAAGACAGAATCCAAACAGAAGCATAGACCATCCATGTAGCTGGCTATGACAATGGTCAGTGAGAATGAGGGGCAGGTCAGACAGACAGGGAGATAATGTGACCCATTGAACAATTACGCTATGCTTGATTTTGGCCCATTTTACATTTTTTTAAAAACTGGACATAATGGAGAAAGGAGGGAGGAGGGGAGAAAGGAAGTAAGTTAATTAGGATTTAACATTGTTGGACAAAGCAACACTCTGTTCAAGGAGAGAGATGAGGGAAAGGCCTTTCCATGAAGAAGTGTGGGAGACAGTGGGGTAACAGGAGGTATATATAGAGAGGAAAGTACCTGTATAGACAGTGCAAGAAGAAAGTTTTGATGGGTGTGATGGTTACATCCATGTGTCCCCCACAAACAAATGTGCTCTGAATGCTTGATCCCCAGCTGATGGCAGTTTGGTTATTAGAGCTTTGTGGGAGGTGTATTGTTGGGGGCAGGCTTATGGGAGTTATAGCCAGGTTCCCCTTGCCAGTGTTTGGCTAACTCTCCTGATGCTGCTGTACAGCTGATGCTAACCAGGAGGTGATGATCATCCCTTTGCTCATGCCATCATTTTCCCTGCCATGACAGAGCTTTTCCTGGAGTCTGTAAGCCAAAATAAATCCATTTCTCCAGAAGCTGTTTTTTGTTGGGTTCTTCTTTGCAGCAATGAGAAAGCTGTCTGTAACAATGGGCATCAGTTTATAAAGGCTTACCAGATAGGGCTAAAAGATAGAGAGAGATGGGGTGAGTTACAGTTGCACTTGGATAAAACTCAAAGGCCTAACCAGAAATGTCTTCTATCAAAAAACAAGGACATGTTAACACACAGACACACCACAGATTGTACACACATACACCTACACTAAACATATATTCTGTGCGTACCACACAGAATCTATTCCCCATGTCACCCCCACATTATACAAATACATATACACCACGCACAATACAATCCCCTATACCACATACATACCATATAAATATACATAAAACTAGATACTACACACATACATCACACACACCACACATACACTGCACATATACACAATACCCATATATTTCACACTCCATACATACAACACACACATACTGCACACCACACATCAGACACCATGCATATGTACCACATACAAGCACACACCACACACACCATATAGACTACATATATACAGATATGTACACAGAGATACTCATACACACAGGTTTATCCACACAGCTCACGATAACGTTCAGGGATGTAGGAGCTCTCAATGGCCATACCTAGAATGATTTGAAGGGAAAAAAATGAAATAGTATTGGCATAATTTAAAGTATAAATAAATATTCAGAAGCCTATACTGGTATAAATGCATGGACAAATTAGTAAATAGGGAAAACATATGAAGTCCCTATCCAGAAATATAGCCCAAAGGTCTCTCATCCACAGACGCCTGCCTCTCTCTCTGACCTCTGTCACCCTTCCCCTCATCTGCAGGGCTCCTGCCACCATGCACTTCCTGGGGACTTTGCCTCTGTTCTTCCCTTTGCTTGGAATATTCTGCCTCTGATTCTTCATACAGTTATTCCTCTTCTTCCTCCTCCCCCTCCTCTTCTTCTTCATTACTGTTTTTATTATTTAGGTCTCAACTAAATGCCACCTTCACAGAGAATCCTTCCCCAGTCACCTTTACTATTCTCTGTTCATTGTCCTATTTTATTTCCTTAAGAACACTTGTTATTTCTCAAATGTCTTATTCACTTTACCATTGTTTATTTGCATTTTCCCCTAGTTTTAAAAAAATGAAGCATGACCGCTGAAACCTGGAAGGAGGCCAGTTCCCAGGTGGTCAGCCCATATAGTGCTGGAATACACTATATGGGCTGCCAGGAGAAATTGGCCAACAATGTTGGGAGAAAGCAGGGGACACTGCTAAACAACAGACCAGCATGACAGAGACCGTGCAAAAGTGGCACTTAACCCAGGCAGGTAATCAATGGCTATATGAATGGCTAATCTGCTCAATGTCAAGGAACACTTAGCTGGAACTGGGACCCAAGGTAAATTGCTATGGGGACCAAGAATCTGGACTCCAGGGGGAAGCTCCCACTAGCCATGAGGAGGTTACACCCATTACAGTCTTGCCAAATTAACAATGTTTGTCCCATTTATAACCTATGCTCATCTCACTCTCTGTTGGAGAATCTGTATTTTTCAAAGGGCAGAGAGAACCATAGACAACCCAATTCCACCAACAAGACCTGAAATGGTAGCCGACTCCCTGTAGATGAACCACCCCTAACACATCATCTAGGACCCAGGTGAAATTATAGAGAAAATGGTGAGATGAGCAAGAGTGCTGCTTCCACAGCGAGCCCAACAACCTACATAAGGGTAATAGGGACAGACTCTGAAGATACTCAAAACAGTCTGAAGTAGAAACCCAGAGACTCTTAAGAACTCAACACTAAAGCAGACATAAAACTCGCCCACAATGGCTCAGAGAACTTTGTGGAAGAGGGGACAAAAAGATCGTCAGGGCCATGGTGGGGGAAATATCCAGAGACATTGACTCCATCATCTGCTACTTGCAAAGCTCATAACCCTCCATTCCATGGGGCATCCCAACAATCCCACTGAGGAGGGCCATCAGTGGAATAGGGGCAGGGAAATGGGAGTACCAACACAAGACTTGTACGGAAGGAATTTCTACCTATTAATAAAAGAAAATAAAGGATGAGACCAATGATCTTCTGTCTTCTTTAGTGCTGTTACTGATGTCAAGTGGAGATGTGGTACATACTAGGTGCTCAGTAAATATTTATGGAATGAATAAGTGAAAGAATTAGTGGTTTTATGTCTCCACTCTCTTCAAGCCAGGCACAGTGCCTAGCATAGAGCAAAGTTAGTTTGTCTTGTGGATGAGTGCATGGATTAAAAAGTGAATGAATTCATGGATGAACAAGCAAAGAACAGTATAACTCAGTATGGATAAGTAAATGAAATGCGTTTACAGAATCTTGGGGTGGTCCCATCTAATGCACAAATAGGCTGGGGAGATGGCTCAGCCATTAAAAGTGCTTGCTTGCAAAGACTGCTGGCCCAGGTTTGATCCCCAGTACCCATGTAAAGCCAGATGCCCAAAGTGGTGCATGCATCAGGAGTTTTGTTTGCAGTGGCAAGAGGCCCTGGGATTCCCATGTTTTCTCGCTCTCTCAGAAATAAGTGGGACTCTGAAGAGCTGTCCTACACACTGGGATATAGAAGACTCCATGGCTGGAATGTGGATGATGGACACATATCTGTGAGGATGCCTATATGGAATAGGGAGGAAAGTTTCCTACCTACAATGCTATCAAAGCTTTCTGAGAAGATAATTTGGAGATGCTGCTGCAGAGATGAGATCAGGGTATAAAAATAGATGGATTTCTATATTGAAATGACTCACAGCCATATTTCCCCTATGTGGCATAATGATTAGAACTCATCAATTAGTTCACTGTGAAGCGAGCAGAGAGCGATCCTGAATCTCTCCTCTCTTCCAGATCTGCATCTTGGAAGCCCTGGGGAGGGTTCCATGGTAGCAGAAAGGTACTTCATCTAGAAGGCTCAAAGGGAAGAGGTTCTCAATGGTCTTCAAACACAGAGCAGGTGTATCTTCTGGAATCTTTGCTGCACAGGTGAAAGGCTAGAAGACAGGAGGCCTGATTCCTTTCCCTCAGAGGGCATTTTCTCTATTTCTACAGTTACAGTGTTGATATGGAAGGGGCCCCCACCACCATTAAAGCAGTATATCAGTGCTACAACCCATGGTAGTTATTTGGGGAACCAGAGAAAGGAAAAAAATATCCTCCTGTCCAACTCATGTCCCAGTGGGGCTTAGAATAGTCAGTCTCATTTTACAGATTAAATTAACTTCTTCCAAGGATTTCTAGATGGAAATATCCAGGTCCCAGGCCAAACCATTAAGTAAGAATCTCTCAGGATGAGGTTTAGGAAAGTTGTGTGTTTAACAGTGTCCTGAGGATCATGCTTGTTTTCTCACCACTGAAATCAACAAGACAAATGAGATGAATGTTTCCAGGAACTGGACCAAAGACAAGGCAGGATTGTGTCTCAGAGAGAAGAACAACACTGGAGGCTTTCAGACCTTCTGCCTAGAGGACTTACCAAGAAGAAAAGTGGGAGGGAACCCCAAACACAGCTCAGCAGTCTGAGCTGAACAGAATTTGGCATTTGAGTTGCAATACTGACTGGAATTATGGGTGAGGATAGCTACAGAGAAAAAGGTCCCCAGAAATCAGAGAAGGCATGTCCTATGAATCTTTGGATAAAGCCTGATCTCTGAAGAACGTGATGGAGACTGGCAGAGAGCCACTACTGAGCGCCTGAGAACTAAATGGAAAGACCAGAACCTTTGGGGCTGGAGCTCCAGCTCAGCTAGAATATAGAAGAGCTGAAGAAGGAGCAGACAGGGCTCAGTGACAGCACTTACCTAGCATTTACAAGATGTGTGTGTGTGTGTGTATGAGAGAGAGAGAGAGAGAGAGAGAGAGAGAGAAAGAGAGAGAGAGAGAGAACAAATATTGTGATGGCATGTATTTGTAACCCCAGTGCTTAGAAGTCTGAGACAAGAGACTCCAAAGTTTGAGGCTACCCTGGTCTATACAGTGAAATCCCGTCTCTCTGCCCTATTCCAAATAAAAATGGCTGCATAAAAGATGTGTATTAGGAGTAAGGGACATGCTCAAGGGTAAGAACTCTCTCCTTGCATTGGGTTTCTTAAACTTTGGCTATTTGAACAGATAGTTCCTTTGCTTTGGGGTGAGTTTGTGTAGCATTTATGATTTTGTTGCTGCAACAAAACACCTAACCAGAAACAGGGTATGGATGGGAAGGGTTTATTTCCAGCTTCAAGTTTTGAGAGGCAGTTACTCCCTGGCAAAGGAACCATGGCAGGAGCAGACAGCTGAGCATCACATCTTCATATTACCAGGGAGGGAGTAGAGAGTGAGCTGAATGTGGTGAGAAGGGCTGGAATATAACACCCCAAGGCCAGCCTCCAGTAACATACTTCCTCCAAGGCTTCACCTTCCTAGTGCTCCACAACCTTCCCAAACAACACCACCAACTGGGGATTAAGTATTCAGACACAGGAGGCTTTTGGGGGACTGTGGTGTTTTGAATGTGAATCTATGTCCCCCATTTTTGATTAAGGTTAATCTTGCAACTTGACTCCCTAGCAGGCAGAGAGGTGTGTCACTGGGGGGGGGGGTAGATCTTATATTCTAGCCAGTTGGAGCTCTGGCTGTTCATGTTTGCTGGCTGTTGGTGTCTCTCTGCTATGAATCTATGGAAAGAATCCAGTTTCTTCTGCCATCATGAAGCTTCTCCCAGAATCTGTAAGCCTGAAATAAACCCTTTCTTCCCATAAGCTGCTTCTGGTCAGGTGTTTGTCTCAGCAACAAAAAGAAACTGCAACAGGGGCATTTTGCATTCAAACCACCACAGGGTCTTGTGCTATAGGATGTTGAATATTAATGCCTACTCTCTACTCATGAGTTGCCAATAGTATCTATCTGTTTTTATGACAGTCCCAATGTCTAGACTTTGCAAAGTGCCCAAGAGGTGGCAAGTTACCTCAGTTGAAAACAATTACCCAAGAGTCAGGGAAACATCTTATGACCAGTGATGAAACTGAAATAGCTCAATCCTGAAAATAAATAAATAAAATAAAATAAAATGGAAAAAGCCATACTAGTGGTATATATGCACCAGTATTATAAATGTCTTCAAAAGAAGCACTTCAATGGAGAGCATGATCTCAAATCCCTGCCAGGTGTCGTTCACAACATCTGGCCCTAACAGAACACTGGCAAACGAGTGAGGCAGTGGGTGTCAATAGAAGCAGACAGGTGGTACAGGCATTGGAAAGTAACAAAAGGACTCTAAAGCAGACATCACAAACATGCTCAAGGACTTACAAGAGCAGATGGATGTGATGGGAAATTGCAGCAGAGAAAGGGAAACTACAAAAAAAGACTCATGCAAATTATGAAACAAAACATTGCATTACTGTAATGAAGAATTCACCAGTTGAAGTTAGCAATAGACTGAAGCCCATAGAATGAAGAATCAGCAAGTGTGAAGATGATCAATAGAAATGGCTCAATCTAAGGAACTGAGAGTAAGAGGTTTTTTAATGTACAACCACTATTTAGATAGTCAATTGACTTTAGACTAATGGGTAAAGATTTTCAATGGAGAAAGGATGTTTTGTCAGCAAATGGTATTGAAAGCAGTAGATAGTGATATAGAAAATATTAACTACCATATTTAAAATTAACTTCTAATAAGCAAAAAAAAGCTTAAGAATAAAATTTAACACCACAAAAAGCCTGAAAAAAAAAGGCAACATGGTTTTGGGTAAGCTAAGGTTTCTTAGATTAGATGCAACAGTAAACAGTATGAGCAGAAAAGGAAAAACATGGGGGCCGAGAAGATGACTCAGTGGGAAAAGTCACTTGCTTTCAAAGCCTGAAGTCTGTGTTTGATTTCCCCAGCAGCCATGTAAAGCCAGACATAAAGTGGCTCATGTTTCTGTGACCTAAGACAACAGAAGGTGGAGCCTTCTATTCTGAAACTCTTGGACCAGACTCATTTTCAGCAGCAAGAGACATTGTCATGCAGAAAGTGGAGCGCAGACACCTTGAGGTTGTCCTATCTCCACTCCCCCCTCACATAAATACATACTTACATGCAAATAAATTTTTATAAAAGAAAACCTGGGGCTGGAGAGATTTCTCAGTGGTTAAGACATTTGCCTACAAGCCTAAGGACCCTGTTGGATCCCCCAGTACCCACATAAAGCCAGATGCACAAGATGGCACATGCATCTGGAGTTCATTTGCAGTGGCTAGAGGCCCTGGAGCATCCATTCTCTCTCTCTCTCTCTCTCTCTCTCTCTCTCTCTCTCTCTCTCTCTCTCTCTCTCTCTCACCTTGAAAATAAATAAATGAATTTAAGAAGAAAGAAAAACCCAATAAATTCGACATTAAAATGGAAATTTATAACTTCTCAAAAGACACTATTAAGAAAATTAATAACCAAGCTAAAGATCTCAATGTATATAAGGTGATCTTAAATTTTACAAAAGACTGGTATTCAAAATATTGAGAGAATGCATACAGTTTGATAATTTTTTTAAAAGTCCCAACAGTCAGAGATAGCTCAGTGGGTAAAGACACTAGCTTGCATGCTTGCCAAACTGAGTTTTATCCTCCTCAGTGCTCACATAAAACTGGATGCAAAGAGCACAGCATCTTTAATTCATACATGCCTACCAAAATGAGAGGTGGAGCCCGAAGAATCCAGAAACCCCCAAGCAACAGCAAAACCAGAGAGAACCTGTCTCCAGAGAAGGTGGAAGAAGAGGAGAAACACCCTGAGGTTGTCTTCTCACCTCCACACACCATGCTGTAGCATGGGCACGGCCACACACACACACACACACACACACACACACACACACACACACAAATAAATCAAAATAAATCCCAAAGGTTTAAGTAAAGGATTTAAATCAATGTTCTACCAATGGAGATCCATAATTGGCCGATTAGCACATGCAACCTGCTCAACATTGTTAGTTAGTATTACAGTTACTTTCTCCTTGCTGGTTCAAAACACTAGACTAAAAATAGCGTATGGCAGGAAAGTATTTATTTTGGCTTACAGTTTCAAGAGAAGCTTCATGATGTCAAGGGCAAGCATGGTAGAAGCAAAGGCTGGACACCCCCTCTTTGCTACAGTGGCAGGAAACTGTGGCAGGAGTTGCCACTGAGTTTCCTGCTGGAAGACAACTGGGTTTTGGTCTTATTTTGGAGCTCAGAATTGAGTGATTCTCAGAGAGACTTTGCACATTTGACTTTTGAACAGTGTTATGACTCTTAAAGACAATGGAGGCTTTAGAGGTTGGATTTAGTGGACATTTTATTGATGAGATGGTTGTGAAACTGTGGGGACAAGAGGTAGAAGGGTATGGTGTAAAAGTGGTAAGTTTGGGTACAAAGTTGACAAGGAATGGTCCTGTGATAGTTTATATTTATGGTCAACTTGACAGGACCTAAGATCACCTATGAAAAGAATCTCTTGGAATGCCTATGAGGGATTATCTAGATTAGGTTACTTTAAGTAAAATGACCCATCTTAACTCTGTTCTCTATGGGCTGAGGTCCTAGGCTGTATATAAAGGAGAGCTAGCTGAGCTCCCGAATTCTTGCTCTCTACTTCCTAATTGTGAGCACAGTATGATCAGCTGCTTCAAGCTCCTGCTATCATGGCTTCCCCCTGTCATGATGAACTGTGAACTAGAACTGTAGGCTTAAATAAACTCTTCCTTTCTTAAATAGATTTTTGTCAATCAAGTGTTTTGTCCAAGCAATGAGAGGATAACTAATACACTAAGCCAATAATAATAATTCTGATGAAGTTTTACTGATGCTGGATGGCAGGATGGACCTGGGAAAGGAAAAGAATTCTTTACCTCTCACTCCAGAATCTGTTAGAGGACAATCAAGAGTTCTAGCACAATTAACATTTTATGTGACTATTACCTACTCAGAGACAATATTCCTTTCATAGAAAGACATATCTAATAAGCATGTCAAAATAGCAATGTTCTATACTTCAGCCATGAATATATATGACCTTTAAGTATGGCCTATTCCTTTCCCAGATGTGAACTTGAAATTTCCTGGGAACCTCACCAATAAGACTATAAACATTTGTTTATAGTAAGAACATCTTAATTTCCTGTACAATCATTGTGACTGGAATTTTCTTTCATCATCTTTAATCCTGTCTGGTACATTTCAGGAATCATTGAATGATCTCATTGACCACAAAATAAAAAGTTCCTGAGGTCTGAGGTTACTGATTAGTAGTTAAAGGTGCTTGTTTATGAAGCCTGTCAGCCTAGGTTTTATTCCTTAGTACCAAAGTAAAGCCAGAAAGTGGCCCATACATCTGGAGGTTATTTGCAGCAGCAAGAGGCTCTGATGTGTCTATACTCACACACATATACACACACTCTCTCTTCTCACAAATAAATAAAGCAAATTTTTTTTAAAAAAAGAAAAGTTTTTTAGCAGCACTTTGAGATATAACTTCAGAAGCCACCAAAATCCTGTATATAGGTATTGTAAAGACAGTGAAGACTCTCCATTGGGAGGCCCACATTAACATTTGGGTGCCTCTTATCCTTTCCCTGGACACCTCTCTGTTAACTCTTGGATTTAAATATATGCTAAAATCTTTTCTTGATAAACCCTGACTGACTCTTGCTGGCTTATCCTGAAATTCTTTCCTGCAGCAAAGCCAAGAGCCCCAGCTTATCCAAGTAGAGGTCTCTGAAAGGACTCCTCAGGAGCCCAAGGTGATGTCATCAGCTCCTGCCCTACTGCCAGCAACACCTCTCCCAAGAAAGAAGTGAAGATGGTAATATCAAGAACACAGGATCCAAACAAAAATGAGAAAAATGAAAAAAAAAAGAATGCAAGACTGATATATAATTAAACATCTAAATAGAGGATTGTGCAATGTTCATGGATTTGAATACTCAACATTTATATCAAGTCAAATTGTATTTGTTAAACTAGAATGCAAACACTGACTCCCTTAAGATACCGATAACTTAATACTAAAATTTATATGATAATGTGGAGAATCTAGAGTGTTAAAACGATTTTTAAAAAGAACCAAGTTGAATGACTTACACTACCTGATTTTAAGACAGGGAAATAGAAAGACTTCATCAAATGAT
>PVHP010036875.1:0-17707 GCA_004024765.1 Zapus hudsonius
AGAGAGAGAGCGAGTGAGCGCACCAGGGCTACCACCTTGTGAGTCTGGCATATGTGGGTACTGGGGAATTGAACCCGGGGCCTTAGGCACTAGAGGCAAGTGCCTTAACCGCTGAGCCATCTCTCCAGCCCGAGGCTTCACTTTCTATCCTTGCTGCCGGTCAGTGTTTCCAAGGAAGGTGGAAACTTCTTCCTTGCCTGGGCCAAGAGTATGCTCAGGATAGTAATCAGACTAACTGCTGGGTCTGTGGGCTCTTACCCACCTCCAGCACATCTGGACTTCCACAGTGGGTATTTCCTCTCCAAGGAGATGACTGGAACCAATTATAAATATATATTAACCAAGAAAGAACAAGCCCTACTCTAACCCCGGTTACTGAATGGGATGTTTCCTACTGGCCCAATTCTACCAGGATGGAACAGGAACCTAGAGAGAACTTCTCAAGAGGGGACTGACAAGGTCCTAAAGAGGTGTGTTGGTCCCCTCTCTGATAATTCAAACTTCCTGATAAGGGAAATTCATCATCCATATCAGGTTGGCTATTTCCAAATTTGGGATGCACTTATGTCAATTACTTCAACCAAGATTTCTATGAGTTTATCAGGCCATGTGGTGATGGGTCACCTTTCTTCATTTACTCCCCTCGCCCCCTCGCTTCTTTATCCTGCTAATAGTTAAATAAACTGTTCTTGATTGAAATTACTCTCCATCTGAGTTTCTCAATTCTTTGAAATTTTTAAGATATGAACTCTGGGTTTGGGGGGGGGGGCTGTGACTCAACTCAAAACAGCTCCGCTTCAACCCTTGACTACTGAGCCATTTCCCCAGTTTCCCTGACCTTTATTTATTTATTTATTTTGAGGCAGGGTCTCACTCTAGCCCAGGCTAACCTGGAATTCATGATCCAGCCTAGGCTGGCCTCAAATACATGGGGATCCTCTTACCTCAGCCTCCTGAGGGCTAGGATTATAGGCCTGAGCCACCATGCCTGACTATTTTGAGACAGGGTCTCATGGAATTATCCAGGCTGGTCTTAAATACTCTCAGCAGCCTAGGAAGGTCTTCAACTTGGTGTCATTCTGCCTCAGCTTCCTGAATGGCTGGGATTATAGATCTGTGCCACCAAGCCTGGCCCTTATTTCTCCATTTAAAATATTTTTATTGATTTATTTGGAGAGAGAAAGAATGAGAATATGAATGGGAACACCAGGGCCTCTTGCCACTGCAAACAAACTCCACATATATGATACTTTGTGCATGTGGCTTTATGTGGGTCCTAGGGCCCTGAAACTTGGCCAACCCAGGCCAGCAGGCTTTGCGAGCAAGCACCTCTAACTGCTGAGCCATTTCCCTGTCTTTAGTCTCCCAAGTACCAGGAACACAAAGGCACAGGTGTGCAGTCTACCACACCTAGCCTAAAGCCTTTGTTTTTGATAACGAGGCGTGGAATTCTTTGGAAGAGGTAATGAAATGTGTCTTCTATTATAAAGAAAAGTGCAGGGAGAGAGCTGGAAGTGTGTGGGGGGAGGGGGTCAAGTTCATGACAAGACCAGAGATAAAGAGCTGTGGCCACTGCCAAAGTGAATGGGTAAGGAGAAACAAGTTTCAGCAGGATTTTTTTTTTTTGGGGGGGGGTTTCAAGGTAGGGTCTCACTCTAGTCTAGGCGGACCTGGAATTAGTCTCAGGGTGGCCTTGAACTCATGGTAGTCCTCCTATCTCTGCCTCCCGAGTGCTGGGATTAAAGGCGTGCCACCACGCCCAGCTCAGTAGGATTTTTAAACAGGAAATCTAACAGGGCATGGTAGTGCACGCATGCAATCCTGGCACTCAGGAGGCTGAGCTGAAGGGCCAACGTGAGTCCCAGTCTAAAGAAGGGGAGATGGTTTAGGGGTGAAAGGTGCTCCCTTGCGCCTGGCGCACACCTTCGATCCCAGCGCTCGGGAGGCGGGCGGGCGGGTCGCCGCGAGTTCGAGGCCAGCTGAGACTACAGCGTGAGTTTCCGGTGAGCCCGCGCCAGGGCGAGGCCCTACCTGGGAAACGGGTTCATGCAACACCCGGCATGAACGCGGGAAGGTCGGCACAAGGTGTCGTGACGCGTGCGCCTGCGCGATGGAGGATTACGCAACGGAAGCCTCTCATTTTTTCGGACGACCCGGCGAGCCTGCACAGCAGAAGGAAGAAAGCGCGGGCTGGACGCGCCTCTCAGGCTCCCCGGCGGCGAGCAGTGAGCCGGAAGCGAGGAGCCAGAGCGTCCGCCCCTCCCGCCGCCACTTCCGGCCTTCGCCCCGCCCTCCCGGGGCGTTTCCGGCCTCGGCCCGGCAGCCTGAGCGGTAAGTGGGCGCCTTCCTCGCGGAGACCCGCGCGCCGGACCTAGCGGTGACGTCACCTCTGGCGAAAGCCGGAAGTGACGTCAGCGCCGCGGCGCTTCCGAGGGGTCAAGGCTGCTCTTGGCTTTGCCTCCTTGGGCCCCGAAGGGTCTTGTCGTTTTGGAGGGACCCTGTCTGGAATAATTTGGAGGATTTGGACTGAAAATGCAAGAATTCCCGTTGAATTTGAGCCTAGGACACGGAGTCGTTTTTAGTATAAATACTGTTCTTGACACATCCGCCTGTTTGAAGTTTGTTATTTGAATGGCCTGCATCATCTGCCCACCTTAACTCTGGACTCTGGCATGCAGAGCGCCAGTCGGGATCCTCAGGCTTTTGTCTGTTTGTGAAATAAGTGCAAGGGTCACCCAGGCTGTAAAAATTCAAATATTTTAGATGCTAAGATGTTTTTAGCTCTAAGCCTAGTGAACAAGCCCCAGGGATCTTCCTGGCGAAAGGTTTAGAGAGCCCATGATGGTGCTGCCCTATGTATTCCCTTTCACAACATGGTCAGGCAGGATTCACATTTTCTGGGAAAAGCGGAGAACGACCCAGGCTAAGTGGCAAAGGTCTGGAAGTTGCCACATTATTTGGGTGTGGGGTAAACGGGTGTTTGGGTTTGCTCTGTTAAAGGGAATAGAATCAGAAAGCTAATGTCCCTCCCCTTACTCTGAGGGTGGAACCCAGGACCTCATGCACCCTTGGCAAGTGTTTTTACCACACAGCCAGGGCTGGAGAGATGGCTCAGCGGTTAAGGCACTTGCCTCAAGTGCCTAAGGCCCCAGGTTAAATTCCCCAGTACCCACATAAACCAGATCTACCACACAGCCATACCCTTAGCCTTCTGAGAGAATTAATCTTAATTTCACCCCACCTCTTATCTTGCAAATGAGGCCCAGTGTGAGAGAAGGAAATGTTCCAGCCACTTAAAATACTTGTGGTCAGGCTGGAGAGATGGCTCAGTGGTTAAAGGTGCTTACTTGTAAAGCCTGATGGCCTGAGTTCCATTCCTGAGTACCCCCACATAAAGCCAGATACATAGAGGCACATGTGCCTGGCAGGAGGTCCTGGTGCCCCCATTCCCCTGCAAGTAAATAAATAAAAAATATATTTAAATAAATACTTGTGGTAGAGCTGGAACTCCAGTTCCTGGGCTTTGACCACCCACACTTACTGGTTCAGTCATCTTGCAGCATTAATGGTAGGCATTTGTTACACGAAGTGTCTTCTTAGGGAATTGAGTGTAGCTTAGTAGAGGAATGCATGCTAAGCGTCTGTAAAGCCCTACATTCAAGCCCTAGTGTCCCCTCACCAAATGCAGATGCCTTTTTCCAGATGAGCCCCTGTGAACTTTATTGTCACTAAACCTTTTTATAGCTTCTTCTTGACCTTCACCCAAGTCTTTTCTGATTTTATTCTGCCCAGTGGGAAAATTAAGTTTGAGCTCAGTTATTGGGAGCCTGGCCTTTGCTGTTCAAACCCCTGGGCTCTTACCACCGTGGGTGGTGTGACTCAGAACTTGTTTTGCTGTTTCAGAGCCAGAAAGGGGTGTTCTTGGCAGGGGCAAGTCTGATCAGCTATGTGGGTAGAAGGTCACCTTTTCTTGTCTTGATTGCACCCCATGTTGTCTCTTGCAGAGCCTGGTGATTTCCCTAAGTTCTGACTTTGCAGCTACATCTGATCTGTCCCTGGATCTCCTGTTGGCCTGGCCTGAGTGTTGGGATTCCTCAGGTTGTACGTCCCTAGATGTCTGCAGCCTTCCCACAAGGACCCAGCATTCCCAGGTTTCCCAGGTTAGTCTCATGCACTAACAAAATACAGCAGGTCAGTGGGCTCAGGGCTCACAGGAGACAACCAACAGCCTTTTGGCAGCAGAAGTGGTAAAGAGGCGAGGCAGAAGCCAGAATGGGGCGATGCCTTAGAATGAGGATTCAGAAGTGAAGGAGCTTGAAATGGGGTGGGGAGGGAGCCCACTGGTAGGAACCGTTTCCTTTGGGAATGATTAACTTCCAGCCAGAGGGAGCTGGGGGTGATCTAGGCCCAGGTGACAGGACCTTTGGACTTGGGACAGGGTCTAGAGGGCCAGTGTATGGCCTGCAGAAGAGGAGGCCTTGGCTGGGTGGCAGGGCTGAGCTCCAAGGACTGGAGTGAGATCAGGTAGCTGTGGGTTTCAGGAGGGCTCCTGGAGCTTTTTGGTGATTCGCTGTTACAGCAGTAGCTGTGAGGTCTCCCAGCCCTGAGCCCTCAGAGGGGTGGCCATGGGCTGCTTCTGTTTGAGCTCACTTGTTCTTTCTCCTTCTTGGGCAGCTATGGATGCAAAGTGGTGCTGAGAGCAGTGGGGCATGGCTGTAACCCTACAGGTCCTACCCTGTCTGGTCCGAGCCCCCTCACGTCCACTCTTCTGGGGGGCCCCCGTGGCCCGGCTGGTCAGTAGCATGGCCTTGGCAGAACAGGCCCGGCAGCTGTTTGACAGTGCTGTGGGTGCAGTGCAGCCAGGACCCATGCTGCAAAGGGCACTGTCCTTGGATCCTGGTGGCCGACTGCTGAAGGTGCGGGACCGAAGCTTTCAGCTACAGCAAAACCTCTACCTGGTGGGCTTCGGCAAGGCTGTACTGGGCATGGCCGCTGCAGCTGAGGAGCTCCTGGGCCAACATCTCGTGCAGGGTGTGATCAGCGTTCCCAAGGGCATCCGAGCTGCCATGGAGCGTGCTGGCAAGCAGTAAGGAGTCAGGGAGGGCTGCTCCTCACTGCCCATTGGAGGAAAACCTGGGCTCCCTTCCTCACCAGCCTACCTTTCTTGAGGGTCTAGCCTGGTTCCAGGATGGGTGTCACTGGAACATCCTTGCTTGCTCTGGGCATATGCCTCATTCAACTTCGAAGCTAAGAAGTCAGGTGGGAAGAATGGGGCCGTTACAGCCCATGTCTTGTTCTCTGCTCCCTCCTCAGGGACATGTTACTGAAGCCGCACAGCCGCATCCAGGTGTTTGAGGGTGCTGAGGACAACTTACCAGACCGTGACGCACTGCGGGCTGCGCTGGCCATCCGGCAGCTGGCCGAGGGGCTCACAGCTGATGACCTGCTGCTTGTGCTTATCTCAGGTGTGGGGACAGAGCAGAGCCAGCTGGCGCTGGCAGCGCCCCAAATACCAAACACCTGAGTGTCACAGGGGGAAGTTGGGAGCAAGGGAAGCAGTGGAGAGCCTGGATGGTACCTTGTGGGTGGCTCTGGGCTAGTCATCTGTCCCTCTGTGAGCTGTGATGTTCTCCCTGTGGACCTCGTGTGATGGTGAGGGGCAGAATGGTGGTGGAGTGACAGTGAGGAATCTAGCACACATCAGAGCCTTTGGAAAATGTCACTGCTGTCTGCAACGGTGTCACTCAGGCTCTAGAACCTAGGTCTCCAGTTGTCCCAGAGCCTCCTGGGTCATCTGCTGTTTCTTCCTGCTCTGCGTCATCCCATGGACGTGTGCCACACGTGGTGCTGGGGATCAAACTTGGGGCTTCACACATCTAGGCAAGCACTCTACTACTGAGCTGTATCACCAGCCTGACTCATGTTCTCTCTTTCTTCTCTTTGTCCAAGGTAGGCTCTCACTCTAGCCCAGGCTGACCTGGAACTCACTCTGTAGTCCCAGGCTGGTCTCAATTCACAGCTATCCTCCTACCTCTGCCTCCCTAGTGCTGGAATCAAAGGGGTGTGACACCATGCCCAGTTTATCTCCAGTCTCTTTTCCAAACTCTTAAAGAATAGGTAGCTTTTGCAGAGTCTTCTAGGACTAGGGACAACCTCTGGTGGCTAGGGTCTGATGACTGTGCACACACTCACTGCATCACTCCACCCACCCAGCCCGCTTCCTTCATGGGTTTGTCCACTACCACTCCCTGCCTGGTTCCCTGGGTTGAGATGTCCCTTCTGCCTGATGCCCTCACTGACTCTGCAGGTGGGGGCTCGGCCCTGCTGCCTGCCCCCATCCCACCTGTCACACTGGAGGAGAAGCAGATGCTCACCAAGCTGCTGGCGGCCCGTGGAGCCACCATCCAGGAGTTGAACACCATCCGGAAAGCCCTGTCCCAGCTCAAAGGTGGAGGGTTGGCTCAGGCCGCCTACCCTGCTCAGGTACATGAGTCACTTCTTCCTTACATGTGACAGGGCCCTGGTGGGGGAAAAAACCCTGAGGGGGGGAAAGAGTGGGGTAAGGGAGTCCTTGTGGCTAGATGTCTTGGAAGCTCCCTTGAGAGTGGCAAGAATCGGTTAGAGGCAGGTAAGGAAATTTACCAAGTGGTGGCTACCCAGGAGCAGTTTGTCCTAAGGGCTCTGGGGCAAGGAGGAGGCAAGGACTAAGCCTCACCCTGTGGCCCTTGTCTAGGTCCTAAGTCTCATCCTGTCAGATGTGGTTGGGGACCCTGTGGAAGTGATCGCCAGTGGCCCCACTGTGGCCAGTGCCCACAGCGTGCAAGATTGCCTGCACATCCTCAATCACTACGGCCTTCGCGCTGCCCTGCCACGTTCTGTGAAGACTGTCCTCTCTCAGGCTGACTCTGATCCCCATGGGCCACACACCTGTGGTCATGTCCTCAATGTGATCATCGGTTCTAACGTGCTGGCGCTTGCTGAGGCCCAGAGACAGGCGGAGGAGCTGGGCTACTGTGCCATGGTGCTGAGCACAGCCATGCAGGGTGAAGTGAAAAGGGTGGCCCTATTCTATGGCCTACTAGCACGAGTGGCTGCAGCCCGCCTTACCCCGTCCATGTCTGGCACTTCCATAGAAGAGGAGGCAAAACTCTATGAGTTGGCGGCTGAGCTCCAGCTCCCAGATCTGCAGCTGGAGGAGGCTCTGAAGGCTGTGGCAGAGGCTAAGGGCCCAGTGTGCCTGCTGGTTGGTGGTGAGCCCACGGTGCAGTTGCAGGGCTCTGGCAAGGGAGGTCGGAACCAGGAACTGGCCCTGCATGTTGGAGTAGAGCTGGGAAGACGGCCACTGGGGCCTGTTGATGTGCTGTTTTTGAGTGGCGGCACTGATGGGCAGGATGGGCCCACAGAGGCTGCTGGGGCCTGGGTCATGCCTGAGCTTGTCAGTCAGGCAGCTGCTGAGGGCCTGGACCTGGCCAGCTTTCTTGCCCACAATGACTCGAACACCTTCTTCTGCCGCTTTCAGGGTGGAGCACACCTGCTGTACACAGGGATGACAGGGACCAATGTAATGGATGCCCACCTCCTGTTTTTGCAGCCTAAATGATGGCATAGATTATATTTGGAGAGTCCATAAGAGGCCTGTAAGAGCAGGGTCTTGGGGAAGATCAGGGTTGATCCCCAGGGGCTCACCATGCTTTAGGGGCTCCTCTCCTTAGGTCTGACTGCTTGGTTAGTCCATATACCTTCCACAGATCTGATCCATATTCATTACCCCAACTAGGTTGGAAAATGGTGCCCCCTCATGATAGCAGTGAGCCCCGAGGACCAAGATAAGCCCCTGGGCAGTTCTCAGCTCTTGCTCTCCCTCAGGCAGCTCCTCTGCCCAGCTCCTCAATCTGCTTTGTGAAGTGAAACAAGGAGGACTGAAAATAAAAAGGACCATACCGTGAGGTCTCAGCGCATCTTTCCTCAGCACAGACTTTCAGGGACCTGCTGGGGAGAGGAGTGTGGTGTGGCCACCGCTAAGGTGCTAGGACGTGACACTTTCTCATACCCTTCTCTGCTCAGGGTCTCTCTCAGCTGCCTAGATCCTGTCAATGCGGCTGACAGGACAGATCTAACAACTTCCACACACCCAACTATACCTCCCTGTGGCACCCTAGCCATGGCTTCTCATCTCCTACTTGTAGGCCTCACTGGTGGGATGTTTACTTCCTGTCACCAAGGAAGTCCCTTCTGTATTTGGACAGCCCTTAGCTTTGCTTCAGCTAAAATCTGCTCTGCCTTATTGCCCTGTTTTATCTAGTGGCTCCGCCCAGCCACAGGAGATGTTGTCTCTTGACAGCTTCTTTTTCCTAGGCTGAGCATTCCCAGGTCCTTTAATCACTCTGAGGATACAGTTCAAGCCCTGGTGCCAGCCATTAGGCAGGTATTTCCTGCAATGGAATGATGGACAGGAGCAGTGAAGGAGTCCAGCAGCCCTCTCCCCGTTACCGCTGGCAGGAAGGGACAAGTAGGGAGCAGAGCAGAGGCAGAATGGTTCCTTTGGCACGGCTGGCAGCCACTGTCCTGGCTCCCCTCAGAGCCCTCCGCTGGCTATCCTCACCGTGCGCCACGGCTCCAATCCCTATATGAGTGAGCAGTAGAATCACATAGGAATAAAAAGCCATAGAGAACAGCGAGGCCTGAGGATGTGAGGGCTTCTTCTAGGCCAGGGCTGGCATGCCTTACTACTGGGAAAAGCCTCCCTTCTCTACTTGGCTCTGGTCAGCCTGGCCAACAGGCAGGTCACAACCTAGAGACCTGGCTCATGCATATTCTGGGGACTGGAGGGGAAGTGAGCAAGGCAAGCAGGGCTCTGGGGACCAGGGAGGTTTAGGAAGGAGAGGATTTGTGCCAGCTTCTTTTCTTGTGTCCTCATGTAGAGGGTCACAGTCTCTAGATTTGTCTTCACGTCAGTCCTATACACTGGTGTTCTCGTAGCTTCTAGATGTGTCTTGTCCCTACGTGAGTCTGTGCACATGGGAATATGTTAGAGTTGGACGTCAAATTGCAGACAGAAACTGAGTGGGAGACTAGGGCTGAGGATCTGTCAGCTGAATCCTCAGTGTCTGTGTGTGGTGGGTGTGAGCTCAGGATGCTGGTGTCGGTGGTGGGTGTGAGCTCAGGGTGCTTGTGTTGGTGGGTGTGAGCTCAGGAAACTGGTGTTGGTGGTGGGTGTGAGCTCAGGATGCTTGTGTTGGTGGTGGGTGTGAGCTCAGGATACTGGTGTCGGTGGTGGGTGTGAGCTCAGAATGCTTGTGTTGGTGGTATTGTAAATGCTGGATGCTGGTTGTGATGGTGGGTGTGAGCTCAGGATGCTTGTGTTGGTGGTGGGTGTGAGTTCAGGATACTGGTGTTGGTGGTCGGTGTGAGCTCATGATGCTTGTGTTGGTGGTGGGTGTAAACTCAGGATACTGGTGTTGGTGGTGGGTGTGAGCACAGGATGCTGGTGTTGGTGGTGGGTGTGAGCTCAGGATACTGGTGTTGGTGGTGGGTGTGAGCGCTGGATGCTGGTGTTGGTGGTGGTGTGAGCGCAGGATGCTGGTGTTGGGTATGAACTCAGGATGCTGGTGTTGGTGGTAGGTGTGAGCTCAGGATGCTGGTGTTGGTGGTGGGTGTGAGCGCTGGATGCTTGTGTTGGTGGGTGTGGTCTCAGGATGCTGGTGTTGATGGTGTGTGTGAGCGCTGGATGCTGGTGTTGGTGGTGGTGTGAGCGCAGGATGCTGATGTTGGGTATGAACTCAGGATGCTGGTGTTGGTGGTGGGTGTGAGCTCAGGATGTTGGTGTTGATGGTGGGTGTGAGCGCAGCATGCTGGTGTTGGTGGTGGGTGTGAGCGCTGGATGCTGGTGTTGGTGGTTGTGTGAGCGCAGCATGTTGGTGTTGGTGGTCGTGTGAGCTCAGGATGCTGGTGTTGGTGGTGGGTGTTAGCTCAGGATGCTGGTGTTGGAATGCATCTGAGAGTCCATACAGGTGCTCTCCACACTGCTGCTTGTGGGTATGCAGCATGAGCTGCCTGCATGTCTGCTGAGGGCTTTGCATATAGGTAGATTCTTGTTGATGTTTCCCTTTGCCTACCTTGCTTCCTTCCCTGTACCTATGATTGCAGGTCCTGGGTAGTCATGGCCTTTATTGGGCCCCATTAGGACAAACAATTTGTGAATTATCCTATCGTATTTGCTCACTTATAGATGGCTAGTCTAGAGGATGAAATGAGATAAATTCATCAGTGAATGCTCAGTATGACTTATTATTTGTTTCATGAAATGTCAATTTTGGAGCCTGGCCTAGTGACACAGTTACACATAATCCCAGTTACTCAGGAGGTAGGAAGATAGCAAGTTCAAGGCCATCTTGGAAAACCCTGTCTCAAAAAGAGTGCTGGGAATATAGCTCAGTGGTATAGAACTTACCTATTGTGTGAGGTCCTGGGTTCAATTCCCAGCACTGCTAAATAGTTATGGGTCATTAAGGTGCTCCCCTATGGCCTTTGGCTGCTGTCTCTCCTGGCTGAGGTTTCTGTTCCCCCATCTCATCTCCATGCCCTGATACTCCTTGGTGAGAGGCTTATGCCTACCAAAGTCCTCACAGGCCCCTCCATTCACTGCATGTGGCATCAGCTGAGCATTTTGGGGTCAACTTTTTTTCTATAGCTGGAGAAACAGAAGATTGCTTATCTGGAGCTACATAGCAAGTTAGCTTCAGGCCTAGGATGAAAACCTGGTTAGGGCCCTTCTGGTCATTCTTGCCACCCTCTGGGTTCAGACACCCTGGGGCCTACCTAGAGTTCAAGGCAGAGCCAGAGGATGTACTTTTGCTTTCCCTGCTGTCCCTCAAGGGTTTGGGGATGGTGACATGACTATACTTAGCCTCTCTCCAGGGACCCATCAAGTAGATTTGTTGGGCGCTTCTTGGCTTGGAGGGCAGGATTTGGGAGGAAAGTATGTGAGCTTCTACATAAAGGTGTGTGTGGGGGTTGTGTTTGCATATGTGTGCATGGTTACATGTGTAGGAGTGTGTGTGTGTCCAGTGCAACACATGACCAGTCACTGTACAGGTCTTCAAATTGTGCTCTGCCCAATTCCAGGGTGGAGTCACTGATGTATAGTTAGAATATTTGGTATACTGTGGAGTAAGTTGGGCAAAGAGACCTTAAAGGCCCACAGAGGCTAGATGGCTGAGGGGCTTCTGTGCCTGGCAAAGAGCTAACCTTGATTGCAGTGCCAAACCTCACGGAGATTTTGGCAGGGAGTGATGCCACAAGGTTGTAGGTTTCTGATGTGGAGGGGTCAGAGATGAAGGCATGCAAGGAGGTAGGAGGGTCGAGGTGCATCATGGGACTCCAAGAACCTCCTTTCACCTCCCTTCTGCCAGCCCCTCTGCAATCTTAACCTTGTGGCCTTCAGCCAACCCAGGAAACTCCTTAATGCTCACTTTTTTTTTTTTTTAAAGAGGTAGGCTCTCACTCTAGCCCAGGCTGACCTGGAACTCACTCTGTAGTCGCAGGCTGGCCTTGAACTCATAGCGATCCTCCTACCTCTGCCTCTCAAGTGTTGGGATTAAAGGTGTGCGTCACCACACTGGACCCTTGTTTTTTATTTATTTATTTTTATTTTATTTTATTTTTTTAGGTAGGGTCTCACTCTAGCCCAGGCCAACCTGGAATTCATTATGTAATCCCATGCTGGCCTCAAACTCAAGGCGATTCTCTTACCTCTGCCTCCTCAGTACTGGGATTAAAGTCACATTGTTTTGGACCTTTGTGTGTATGTGGAGTAGGGACTAAATCCTAGCACCTTGTGCATGCTAGGCAAGTGCGCTACCACTGAGCAGGACCTCCAGTTCACGTATGGCCTATGTGTGTGTTATGCATGTGGGTGGGTGCACATGTGTGCCAGTGTGCATGTGCTTGTGTAGGTCAGAGATTGACTTTGGGTGTCTTCCTTGATTGCTCTCCACCTTATTAGCTGAGGCACAGTCTCTGACTTGAACCCAGAACTCACTAATTTAGCTAGTTTAGCAAGCCAGCTTGTCCCTGGGATCCTCTAATTGCCCCCTGACCTCTAGCATTACAGATAGGCTGCCATGCCTACCTGGTATTTATGTGGGTGCTGGAGTCCCACACTCTAGTCCTCATTTTTGCATGGCAAAGCTGCACCCTCTAAGCTAGTTTCCTACCCCAGTCTTTGAGTCTTTCTTTGCCATATGGTGCAAAGTACCCTGGGAGGCTCTGCAGCCGAGGGGAGCTAGCTGGACCTAGAGTAAGCTTACCTAGAGTAAGCTGAACCTGCTTGGAAGGGTGCCCCCCCTTTGGGGTCTGGGTCATGTATGAGGGTATGGTGAGGTCCACATTGGGGACAGGAAAACTCATCTGGCTCTGGGATGTGAGTCCCCTTGGGTGAGAGGATTGGGAGCACCACACCTGGCCGATGACCTGGGCAGTCTGCCATGTGAGCTAGGACCCTGGAGATGTAATGAGCAGTGCCCAGCCTAGGTAGGATCTCCTGGAGATCTCCTGGAGACAGGGATGTCTGAGGCTCCCCACTGTTCTCCAGGTAACCACTAGAACCAGTCCTGAGGCTTTGCTTGCCCCCTCTAGTGCCTGGAGGGGGTGTGCTTGGGGGTGTGTGTGTGGACATTTCAGCCTATAATAGCTACACCAGCTCCATCTAGGGGTGCAGTGGGGCAGGACTGATAATGAAAGCTGCCAATGGCTCAAAGGAGGTCCCAGCTGCCCAGTCCTTAGAGGAGCCACTACCCTCGGCACTGTGTCTCATGGGGTCTGGTCCACTGATGGCTCCAGTAGGTCCAGTAGGAACCCTCTGCTCTGACTAGGTAATCTGGGGCCAGCCCCTAAAATGCACCCCACTGAGAAGGTCCTCCCTGGTGTCCCCAAATACCTGGCCTTTTCTGGTCCTCCAGCAATTGGCAGGCAGAGCTCCTGGGAGGTATGAGCCTCTCTCATTCCTGGTCCAGCCAGCCCTGCTTCTAGCCCCAGCTCTGAGAGAAGGGGGTGGAGCCCGTCAGCCTCTGCCCCATTCAGTCCACTCCCACCCATGGCTTCAGGCTTTCAGGATGTCCTGGTGGCTCTGGATTGTCCCAGAAAGTGCACTCAAAAGCCATATTTCTGTCTCCATCAGCTTCCCCAGCCTCCAGAGTCCACATTCCTCCCTGTCCAGTCTAGTTCCAGGCTGCTGACTGCTGGAACATCTGGATGGAAAATGCTGCTGGTACTCTGGGTACCACTGTCCTGGGGACCTTGTTGAGGAGGAGCTAGTCAAAGACTCCCCCAGAGAAGGGAAAATGTTCCACCTCCTCGTGTCACTGTTGGTCTGGGGGTTAGCCTGGAGGAAATCTGTGAGCCCGAGGCAGAGGAGAGATTTCTGTCCCCCCACAGCCCCTGCCTGCCCCCACAGCCCAAACAGCCCCAGCAACATTTGGACCCACAGCCAACCTGGGCTGGACAGGCACTGGTGAGGCATACAGTCCCAGCCAGTGTCGCTAATGCCCAGATAAGCCTGAAGCCACAGCCCAGCCAGAGGCAGGGGTCAGGGCTCAGCTCTAGGACCACATAGAGTCAAACCTTCAGGGGTGTGCTGTTCCCGGATATCCCAGCCCCTCCCATCCATCCTACTGGGTGTCCCACTGAGGGTCTCCCTCAGCCCAAAGCCATCATCAGAAGCCAGGCATCAGGGCAGGGACAGCTTGCTAGCTCCTAGTCAGCCTTGTCCCTCCCTCCTCCCTCCCGCTGGCCACTGGGGCACTTGCAGCTGGCACTCCAAGGTAGAGAAGCATTGTGGCCCGGGTGCCCACTCTCCCCACCTGCCTGCGCCCCAACCCCCAGGGCTCCGGGACCCCCAGCTTACCTCAGTGGCTCTGTCTCCTCACCAGAGGCACTGCAGTGTGGAACTGTCCCGAGGAGGTTCTCAGCTGAAACAAAGAGGTGGGGGAGAAAGAGGGGGGCAGCGGGAGAGGGAGAGGGCGAGGGAGTGGAGGCTGGAGGGAGAAGAGAGAGGAGAGGGTGAGACACAAGAGAAGGGAGGGGAGGACAAGGAGCCGCCACTGTCCCTGCTGAAAGAAAGCCTGACTCCCGGATTATTGTAGGGCTAAGAAAAGGAGGGAAGAGGAAATGGGGAGGGGGCGGAGGAGGTGAGGGGGCAGGCTGAGATGGGTGGGTGCAGGGAGGGAGAGGAAAGACTCTCAGAGGGGCGGGGGCAGGACGGGAAGAGTGGGGGAGTGGCAGGGCTGTCCTGGTCAGGTGGCTGGCTGCTAGCTGGGCTGGGGTGGGCAGAGGGGCCCCCAGCCCTGTCCCATGCCAGGCTCTGGTCTCAGACTTGAGTGGGTAAAAGGCTGTGCAGGAAAAGTGGGCGGGGATGGCTAACAGAGGGACCCGCCAGGCAAGGGACTCGCACTAAGCTGGTGGGCTGGCTTGAGAGGCTTGGGAACAAAGGTGTCTGAGGGGAAGAGTAGGACCCCAGAGGAGCAGGTGCACTAGCCCTGAGCCTGGGGAGAGTGTTCCAAAAGCAGGACGTGAGGTCCGGGTGAGAGGAGATGGGGGCAGGCAGGGCTCTCCTTCATTCCTTGAGAGCTCTGAACGTCCTGGCTTGTATGCTCCCTGAATGATCACACTTCGGGGTGCTGGTGTCAGTGTGTTTCCGCCATGGGGTCGGCTCAGGTCTATGCTATAGTTCCCGAGGCTGGGGTCAGGAGCCAACACTGAGAACTGGGTGTGGGAAGCCCCCTCTTAGGAAGAGCCTGAGTGGCCCCAAGGGAGGAGTGGAGGATGGTGGGCACAAGGAGGAAGGGAAGACATGGGGATGCAGGGAATGTGGGAAAGGCGGCAGAGGATGGGCATAGAGCTGTGGCTTCCTCACAAAGCTGCCCAAGGCTCATCCACACTTCTTGGGCTGCCCAATGTAGATCTAAGGCAAAATGAACTTTTATTTATATATGTATTTATTTTCAAGAGGAGAGAGACACAGAGAGATAAATAGATGATAGATAGACAGATGATAGATAGATAGATAGATAGATAGATAGATAGATAGATATGGGGGAAGAGAAAGGGAGAAAGGGCGCATCAGGACCTCCAGCCACTGCAAATGGACTCCAGATGCATGTGTCACCTTTTGCATCTGGCTTACGTGGGTCCTGGGGAATTGAACTGAGTTATTAGTCCTTACAGTCAAGTGCCTTAACTGCTGAGCCATCTCTCCAGCCCAAGATGAACTTATGCTCCCTACTGTTACCCTCCTGCTGTCAAAGGCCCCCCCCCTGACAGGAAAGGGCACTGCCTGGGGAAGTTGGCTTGGGGAGGGGAGGGGTACAGGTGGCACATACAGCAACCATGGCTAGTCTGGTTCCCTGATGAGTTCTAAGGCAAACAGGCTCCAGCTGCTGTCCTCCATCTGCTGACCAAGGGAAGTTCTTCTTGTCTGCCCTAAGACTTCTCAAGAACATTCTCTGGAGAACCAGAGGAGAAGGGAGTTGTGGGCATTTCCTAAAGCTGTGTGTGTGTGTGTGTGTGTGTGTGTGTGTGTGTGTGTGTGTGTGTGTGTGTGTGTGTGGAGGGGTGGGGAGGAGGAGATTAGGAGGTCTGAGAGAGCCAGCCCTTAGGCTCACCTTGCATTGAAGTTAGAGCTAAATGCCACTGGACACTGCTTGTCCAACTTCTGTCACCTCAGGGCATCCTGCTGGCCCCACCCAGCAGGGCCACATCTACTGTGTCACTGCTCTGGCTGTCTTCCTGCGAAGTCTGGAAGTTTGGAGCCCCAAGCAGAGGACTTTCCTTCCTCATTCCTCATTCCTTCATTGTGTGCATGTCCTGGGGCTGGAATGTCTCTTCTTTGCACACTTGTTACTTTGTTACTTTTTTTTTGTTACTTTGAGCACTTGTTACTTTGTTACTTTTTAAAAAAATTTATTTATTCATTTTCAAGCAGAGAGAGAGAGAGAGAGAGAGAGAGAGAGAGAGAGAGAGAGAGAGAGAGAGAGAGAGAGAACATGAGGGCTACCACCTGGCTTATGTGGGTCCTGGGGAATTGAACCTCAGGGCCTTAGGCACTGGAGGCAAGTGCCTTAACCACTGAGCAATCTCTCCAGCCCTACTTTGTTACTTTGAGACAGGATCTTGTCAGGTAGCTCAGGCTGGCCTGGAACTCTCTATGCAGCCAAGGCTGAACTCACCATTCTCTTGTTTCAGTCGACAGGCATGTACCACCACACCTGGCACTTGTTTTATTTTCTTTTTTATTCTTTTTATTTTCTTTCTTTTTTTTGAGGTAGGTCTCGCTCTAGCTCAGGCTGACCTGGAATTCACTATGTAGTCTCAGGCTGGCCTCAAACTCACAGTGATCCTCCTACCTCTGCCTCCCAATGTTGAGATTAAAGGCATGTGCCACCATGCCGGCTTTTTATTTTCAATATACTTTTATTTATTTATTTGAGAGGGGAGGTGAAAGAGAGAGAATATATATATATATATATATATATATATGAATGGGCATGCCAGAGCCTCTTGCTGCTAGTGGCACCCAAACTCCAGATATATTTTGTACCTGGCTTTATGTGGGTACTAGGGAATCAAACCTAGGCTGGCAGGCTTCGCAAGCAAGTGTCTTTAACTGCTGAACTCTTATTTTCAAGCTTAAAGAAACATTATCAGAATATGAGCAGTATGAAAGATAACATAAATATTCTTTAGGTGTATTTTCAACTGTTTTAACATTTCTTTATCTTTTCTTCCTTTCTTTTTCTTTGAGACAGGGTTTTACTCTGTAGCCCAGGTTGTTCTAGTACCCCTATGTAGTCCAGGTTGGACTTGAATTTGCAGCAATTCTCCCTTAGCCTCGAGAGTGCTGCGATTATGCCTGGTTTATTCAGCTATTACTAATACTCGACTATTGTGGATTGGAGAGATGGTTCAGTGGAAAGGTACTCACCACTTAAGCCCAAGTACATGTTTCATCTCCAGACCCCATGTAAAAAGTTGTAGGATTGGGCTGAAGAGATGGCTTAGCGATTAAGGCATTTGCCTGCAATGCAGAAGAACCAGAGTTCGATTCCCCAGTGCCCATATACAGCCAGATGCACAAGAGGGCGCATATGTCTGGAGTTCATTTGCAGTGGCTTGGAGGCCCTGGTGCACCCATATTCTCTCTCTCTGTCTGCCTCTCTGCCCCCCATCTCTCATTCTCTCTCTCTCAAAGAAATAAATAAAATAGTTTTAAAAAAGTTGTAGGATTTGTCAGGCTGACTGGGAGATGGGGAATTTCCTAGAAGCTCACAGCAGGTATAGCAAAGAACAACTGCAGAGTAAGTTCCAGGGAGAAGAAGGATGAGAGTGAAAGAGAAAGAGAGAGAGAGCGAGAAAGAGAGAGAGAAAGAGAAAGAGAGAGAGAGATCCTCCCTCAAAGTGAGGGAAAGGTGAGGACCAATCTGAAAGTTGTCCTCTGACCTCCACACTTGCTGTGGCACATGTGCACTTACACACACACACACACACACACACACACACACACACACACACACACACACACACACACACACACACACGGTGGCTCATGCCTTTAATCCCAGTACTTGGGAGGCTGAGGTAGGAGGATTGCTATGTGTTTGAGATCAGCCTGGGACTACATAGTGAATTCCAGGTCAGCCTGCGCTAGAGTGAG
>PVHP010036876.1:0-17600 GCA_004024765.1 Zapus hudsonius
GAAAAGATAGAAGCTTTAAGACAACTAAAGTAGGGGGAACCTGACATGGTGACAGAAGGACAGATGAAGCAGAGGAAGTGTCAAGGAGGTTGAAGAAGACGAGACTGGCCACTGACACATCTTAGCAGGTGTGGCATGCACTACCTCCACACCTCATTTCTAGGACGGAGTTAGAATTAGCCTTGATTAAAGCTCATCATACATTTTCCAGTTTCCAATACAGGGCAGCCCTCGAAAATATCCACCACCCCCCACCCCGGGGCTTTCCAAGGCAAACCACCATATTTTCTAGAAGCCAGAGGAAGCCTTGAATAGCGTCCCCAGTGCCATCCTCTGTGTGCCCTAGCAGAGAACTAACAAGTCAAGTCACAAAATGTCACTGGGGACCTCTGTGAGATGTCAGTTCAGTGCTTATATTGTAAGCACAATAAGGACATAAAGTCTAACAGCAGAGTCTAGACACTGTGTTTTTTACTTATACAGTCTATGTTACACATTGCTTTAAGATACAACACATACAAGAACATTTCCATTTAATTCCCTCAAACTGCAAGTATGCAGAATCTACTATTATAAGTTTTCATCATAATACAAAAACAACACTCACCAAGAGACGGTTTTCTGTCAGAACTAACTCTGTGAGACTTTCGCAATCCCCAACAGCTTCAGGCAACTGTGCGAGTCTGTTCTGATCCACCTTCAAGATTGACAGTTTCTTCAGTTTTCCTACAAAAGTGTTATTTAAACTCACTAGTTATGATTGTCTTCCCAATCACCACTTGGCAATTGTCTACTTTTTTGTTTTAAACATTTTTTTTTCTTTACTGAGCTTTTCAAATGGTAACCTCATCGCACTCATGTAGAACACTAAAGGCTGAAAGAGGAATTTGTCCAAAACTTTAAAGTCAGTAATTGGAAGCAAATCAGTTTAAAAGGTATAACCTAAAAATATCATGGCAAAAACCATAAAATTTAATGAAGAACAAACAACTTGATCTTGATGCATTTTTTTACATTTGTAAAACCTTATTGCCATCCTCATACATAGAAACAATATACCTTGATCATAATCCCCTTCCACCACCTTCTTTTCCCCACCCAAATCCCCCTCCACTGAATCTTTTCTCCTTTCCAAATAGTCTCTCTTTTATTTTGATATCATTATGTTTTTTTTTCCCCTCCCGTTATCAAAGTCTTGTGTAGGTAGTGTCAGCCACAGTAAGGTCATGAATACCACTGCATTTTTGGGAGGGTGGGGGCTGTATGCAGGGTCATAGGGACTGAACACAAGGTCATTTGCATGCTGGACCAGTATTCTACTGAGCAACATTACCATCCCACCTGCATTTAAGATCTCTAGTCAATGAATATGTGTGTGTGTTGTTGTTGTAGTTTATTAATCTTTAGGAAAGCCAAGTAAGCTGGGCATTGTGGAGCATGCCTGTAATCCCAGAATTTGGGGGTTGGTGACAGGATGATCAGCAGTTCAAGGCCAGCATCAGCTATCTAGTGATTTTGAGGCTAGTCTGAGCCATGTGGGACCTTATTTCAAAGAAGAAGAAGAAGTGGTAGAATGAAAGCCAAGTAGTATAATGAAAGCTGGTAGCATTGGGATAGAAAAAGGCTGTGGGTCAGATCATTGTATTTTAATGTGTGTGGGGGTGTGTGGCATGTGTATGTCCATATATGTGGAGGCCAGGAGACAACCTCAGGAATGCCATCCATTGTTTTCTTAAGACAGGGTATTGGGTTGGAGCTCAACAATTAGGCTGGACTGGCTGGCCGGTGAGGCCCAAGTACCTATCCTCTTGTCTCTTGTTTCAACCTCCCTGGCACTGGGATTACAAGTGTTACCAAACCTGGCATTTTTATGTTCTAGCTCTCATTATCCTAAGGTAAACAATCAACTGACCTATCTTCCCCAGCCCCCAAGGTCAATATTTTTAAATTTTTATTTTATTTGTGTATTTGCAGAGAGAGAGAGAGAGAGAGAGAGAGAGAGAGAGAGAGAGAGAGAGAGAGAGAGAGAGAGAGAATGCCAGGGCCTTAAGCCACTGCAAACAAACTCCAGATGCATGCAGCATCTTTTGTATTTGGCATACCTGGGTACTGGGGAATCACACTTAGGTCCTCGGGCTTTGCAGGGAAGCACCTTCACTGCTGGGCCATTTCTCCAGCCCCCAAGGTCAATTTTTAAAGACTTGTTTTACATGTACATTAAAAGCTTTTGTCAATTAGCTTAGTGAACACTCTTCTCCTTAGTTCCAAAGCCTTTCCTTTCCATGTCTGATGAGCAAAGGGATATTCATCCTTGATATGTCTGCCATAGTCAGCTTTTCCAGTAGCTTTTTCCATTCCATTGCATAAGCTTCAGGGCTCCTGACTTAGATACAATACCTAGTAAGCACCAAGTTTTGTGTTCCAACTGTGTAAGTTGAAGGATTTCTTTCATGTTTATGGTCTCACAAAATCCTGTAACCTGCAGGCTGTGGTGCCTCACCCCTTTAATCTCAGCACTCAGGAGGCTGAGGTAGGAGGAGCACCATGAGTTTGAGGCCACCCTGAGACTACATAGTGAATTTCAGGTCAGCCTGGGCTAGAGTGAGATTCTATCTCAAAAAACCAAACCTGAAAAAAAAATCCACTAACCTGCCTTAGCCCTCCAGATGAAATGTGCTACTTTTGGTATTACAATGTCCTAATATGTGAATAAATGTGGTTGAAATATGCTTTTGTAGAGAATTGTTGGTATTTTATTTATTTATTTGAAAGAGAGAGAGAATGGGCATACCAGGGCCTCTAGCCACTGCAATTAAACTCCAGATTCGTGCATCACCTTGTGAATCTGACATACCTGGGTACTGGGGAATCAAACCCAGGCCCTTAGGCCTTAGGATGCCAACCAGTCATGAAAAAGAATGGGTCAAAGCACAGAGAGTGTCCAAAACGAAGAGGAAAACCTAAATGACTGATATGCTTACTTTTAGCTGAAGTCAGAGGACTGAAAATATAAACGAGATATCTTCATTATCTGCTAAAAGCTCTAGAAATGACACATCCCCATTAAACTAAAAGGCAATCCCTATACAGAGGTATGGCAATGAAGGAAAATGTGGAAACTATCAGGCCTTGGGTGCAGCCACAGGGCAAGGTAGGAGAACTAATCAATTCTTAAGCTTGCTATTAAGCACAATCAATAACCTAACACAGTCCCTGGTGGATTTTCACCTTCCCTCAGTATTAAGAAACATATTAGCATTATCCCAATGTAAAATGCAGTTTAAAAGAGGAGTCTCATTAACCATATACCTAGTAAGAAGCTTAAGTCTCTCCAATACTTCTAGTGAAAGAGTACTCATGTCTTCACTAATATGCCCAAAGTAATATGTAACAATTATCTTTGGTTTTATAAATGTTTTCTTAAAGTAAATTGAGAATCACAATCCTTGCATTTTGCCTATTTGCACTAGAAGTTACAGTAAATCCATGTTGGGGTTTGAATATAAAATATGACCCCCCCCATAGGCTCATCTGTTTGAATACTTGGTCCCTATCTAGTAATACTATTTGGAGAGGTTATGAAACCTTTAGGAGATGCAGCATTGCTGGAAGAAGTGGATCCCTGGGGACAAGCCTTAAGGTTTTGAGGCCTGTCTCCACTTCTGTTCATTCTCTGCTTTCTGACTGCTGATGTGATAACTGGCTGTCCATTCCTGCCCTGCCAGAATGGACTCTATCCTCTGGAATTATAAGCCAAAATAAACTCTTCTTTAAATTGCTCTAGTTAGGTATCTCGTCATAGAAATGAAAAAGTAACTGATAAAATCTTCCACAAAAACCCTTGTGAAGGAGGCTAGCTCATGTTACTTCTATTCCAAGTGAGCAAATACATCTAGTTTCTATTATCACCTTCAAATGCCATATATGATTCTCAGAGAATATTTTAATGGAGTCAAAATGCCAATCAATTTCCAACCAGCATTGACTAGACCATGGTACCTGTGTTCCTATTGAGTTGCTATTATCACTTAATTATTTTCATCTTGACCAAGTGCAGAGAAGAATCACACAGCTTGTCTATTGAAAATCCCCTCCAAACTTCATTTGATGTTCTGAGTGAAAGTTAAAGACAACAACTCTATGACAATTCTATGATTAAATACAGTTTCTTATAAGTTCTAAGTAGCATCTCTATGAGGAAGTTACTTGTTCATATGTTTATACCTTCTTTGTGCTTAATTTCTCACACTAGTATAAATTCCTTCAGAGGATAAGAAATGTCTGGATTATTTCTTTTTTCTTTTCAAAAAAAAATTCTAGTTTATTGTTGGACTTTTTTTCACACATAATACATAAATAAACAGCAAGAAAGAAAATAAACCTTTCATTTTGACCTTTCTAGCCATTTCATATAAAACAACTAGAATACAGCTAGGTACAGACATACAAAAAAAGTTACTAGAATGCTTTGCATAAGATTGGTTTTTTTCTTTGTTTTTTTAAAAAATATTTTATTTATTCATTTTCAAGCAGAGAAATACAGAGAGAGAGAGAGAGAGAGAGAGAGAGAGAGAGAGAACATACACCAGGGTCACCACCTTGTGGGTCTGGTTTATATGGGTCCTGGGGAATTGAACCTGGGGCCTTAGGCACTGGAGGCAAGTGCCTTAACCACTGAGCCATCTCTCCAGCCCTTTTCTTTGTTATTGCTTTAGCTTTTTCTTACAAGATTTTTTTTTCTCCTTTGAATTTTAATAAGCATGATTACACCACAAGTAAAGTCAGAAGTAGGACAGAGAACACTCTGAAGGCTGGTTTGATCATCCACTATCATGTTTAAAAACCAGAGAGGGCAGGGTACTCGCTAATGCTTTTTAGCTTTTGAGCAAATTTCCTAGAATCCACATCTATTTAAAACACTTAAGAGTGACAATAGGTACTTATAAGTACTAACAACCATGATGGACAGAAGCATTGCCAAGAAACTTCAATTGTATTAAACAGTCTCTGCCTTCCTTCTTCAAAAGCAAGAATAAGGACCAACATTCGCAGCACCTGACTGTGGTGACCAAACAATCACAATGAGCTCCAGACACCCAGGAGGACAGACACCAGGTGCTTTTCAATACTTACCAATGCCATCTGGAATTGTTTCCAGTAAGTTCTGGGAAATTACTAAATCCGTTAAAGAAGTCAGCCCACTGATTTCTTCAGGAAGTCTTTCCAGCCTGTTTTCGGAGACATCCAAGCAGAGCAGGTTCTTCAGATTCCCAATTTCCTGTTACCAATGGCAAAGAAAGAGAAACTCAGACTTAAAGTTGTCATAACAAAGGACTTCTCTATAGCCCCCTTCCCTTGAAAATGAGAAGATTATGAATCATAGAACCTGAGGGATGCCAAGTCCTACATTTCTGGAAAGCAAGGAATCATTTTCAGCTAATAGATGAAGATTGCTACCAAGAGAGACGAACTACTGAGCTTAAGGCCACATAATTAGGCTAGAAGGGGACACTAAAATCCATTTGTCTGTGTTTGGAAGCAATCAACAGTAAGCATTTCATAGTGCAGGAATTTCTCTAGTAAGACAACATCTATATTATCTGTTCTTCATAACACGGAATGCTTACTAGCACAAACATCAAAGCAAAATGGTAACACAGACATAAACAGAAACTTTTAGTAAAAAAATAACCTATCCAGGATTGGAACATACACTTCAATAATTTTACCACTCTATTTAAGGGTGACTCTACCTCCTAAATTGCGTATTTCCTTCTTCTTCTTCTTCTTCTTTTTTTTTTTTTTTTTTTTTTTGGTTTTTCGAGGTAGGGTCTCGCTCTAGTCCAGGCTGACCTGGAATTCACTATGTAGTCTCAGGGTGGCCTTGAACTCATGGCAATACTCCTACCTATGCCTCCCGAGTGCTGGGATTAAAGGCGTGCACCACCACGCCCGGTCATATTTCCTTTCTTATTGCTGCTTAAACTTTTTCCATACCTATTTCCCTATATTAAATTCCTACTCTCAAAGAAAAATTCTTACTCTTACTATCTTCTTACCTTAACTGTTAGCTCTGCCTCTTGGATTCCAGTTTCTCTCTCTCTCTCTCTCTCTCTCTCTCTCTCTCTCTCTCTCTCTCTCTCTCATTATTTTTGAGACAAGGTCTTACCTACTATGTAGTCCTGGTTGTTCTTAAACTCACTATACAAGCCAGGCTGTTCTTGAACTTGCAACACTCCTCCTGCCTCTGCCTTCTGAGTACTAGGATTATAGGCACATGACAGCATGCCTGATTTGGATTCCTATCTTGACTCATCATTTCCAAATTCATTCTATAAACTCTTTCTTAATTTCCTTTTTAAAAACATATCTAATCATATAAACAAACATACCTTGCTTCTACCTCACCCACCTCCCCCAAAAGAAAACAAGCAGCAGCTCCTGAATGTCTAAGTAAATACAGACTCATCTTTACTCAACCCATATATACTTTGGCCTGATTGACTATTTCCAGCGTATTTCCTTTCTAATACACACCTCATCGTCTTTCCCCGGAATTTCCCATCAATGAAAACCAGACTACTAATTTTAGGCAAGATTCCTGTAGTTACTCTATTTTTTGTTAACTCCTTTAAGTCAATGTCTTTGTATCCTTTTCATTCTATCATCAATGAAGACAGGAAATTAATTCTGTTGGAGATACTAAGGTATATTTAGTCCTGGTTAAGTACAAGTTTATACTATATAGAGACAAATGAGATTTTAAAATAATCATTTACTATAGCACAACCATTAGAGCTTTAATTCCATTGTGTTTAGAATATCATATTTCACACTCATTTATACATATGTACATGTACATATACATATACATGGCCTTTCATGCCATATAGCTGATGTTTTATTATATTCCTGATAACCCCATGATATATTCTGCCCATCATTTCATCCCTTAAAGTAACTAGCATTCTCTCAGTCACAAATAGTACCCACAATGGTTACTGATCTGTATCCATTTTCAAACTACAGTCAAGATTTCAGAAATAAATTTTAATTAGTTTCTTAGGCCCGTTAGTAGTTAAGTGACATCATGGTAATCTCAGTGCTACAACCATGACAATCAAAGATTTACTTAAGTGCTTCTTTCTAGTGTCAGACTTCCTTGCCTGGATCTGTCATTTCCCCAAACAGCTCACAGCCCCATCACAACTAGGTCACATAGTCAAGTGAGCAGCACCCAAATTACTTTAAAATATAAACACATGGATGATAAAATGTACATTCTGACTATAAAAAAAAACTTTGAAACACACTTAAAAATAAAACTGAGAGGCTCCACATGGAACTCCGCAGGCAGTGATGGGAAAAGCAAGAGACCTATAACCACAGCCAATCAGTCAACCCAGCATAAGCCAGTGAGACAGATACTGAAGATTTTCAACACAACCAAAAGCAGAATTACAGAAACCCTCTAAGACCTCAACAATAAAGCAGCTTTAATACTTACCCACCATGACTCAGGGAACTGAGCAGAAGAGGGGGCGGAAAGATTGTAAGAACCATGGTACAGGAGAATATCCAGAGACATGCCCCCCCCCAGTAACAACATACAAAGTGAGGTGGAACTGGGTTGACTCCTAGGCTATCCATAACCCCCTACTCCATTGACTGATCCAGTCTGCCCATGGAGGAGGATATATAGCTAACTGGGGACAGGGAGAAGGGAAATTGGGAAATTGTGGACATCAACATTATTCGCTCATTAAGTGTATCTAATTATGAATAATAAAGAAATTTTTAAAAACTGAGAATAGAAAACAGGAAAAAATTGCCTGTTGTACTAGGAAAGACTTTTTTCTCAGATGACCTGTCAGAAAGTAGGCCTGCCTATTGGACTCTACAAAATGTAACTAAATACTGAGGAGTCTATGCAAGGGTCCATTTCATTTGAAACACAGTTCTCACACTTGACAACATTAGGGAAAAATACAAACAACATGACAGTTAAGTTACAAATGCTAATTTTTTATAACCCCCCCCCAAATCAAACAAAACACACACACACACACACACACACACACCAAAAAAAAAAAACAAGAAAGAAAAAGTACTTGGTATTACTTTTACTTCAACTTCCACAGGGCATAATGTGGTCAAAAGCATTTGGTATACCACACATAGTAGAAGAAATGTATACTGTCAGAATCATAAGTCCTGGTAACTGATTATATATATACTGGGCTTAAAGTAAGTTATATACATAGTGAGGATGAAATAACTAGACCACAAACTAAAGGATATACTTATTGTCTCTGGAGATGGTGGGTAGAGATTTTTTATTTTACCATAGCAATGAAGAATGATGAAAGCTCAATATGTTTTTCTGAATGTGTTTTTTCAGTAATTTATTACTTATTTATTTATTTATTTTGATTTTGATTTCTTTCTTTAGAGACCCCAGTGTAGACATAGGGAACACATGAGGTTTACTCTTATTACTCTACATTCATGACACACTGAAGTTTCCATTTACCTGAGGTAATTCTGATAGCTGATTTCCATCCAACCAGAGATCCTTCAGATGTATGAGAGCTCCGATGGATTCTGGCTAAAATAGAAAGAGTAATATTATAGTAACAAAGATCCAGCCTTCTGCCTTCCATTAAGGATGAAAGAAGCCTAAATCATTAGATGGTAACCGGATACCATAGCAGGTGTCTGTGGTTTCATCCCAAACATCAAGCTTCCACCCCTGAAAGCACCTCAAAATTTCCCCAACAATGCCAAATATTTCCCCATGGAACCAAAATCTCTAGTCCTGACTCCCCAAACTTAAATCATAAATCTTAACCACTACAAACGAAAGCACATTCTCCAGTGTTCTCAAATCATGTCTGTAGACATTCTGGCTTCATAAGCATCCTTAGCGTTCTCCTTAAAATATTTGTGACCAAAATTAGGGAAAGGGGCTGGGGGAAATGGCTCAGTGGGTAAAGTGCTTTCCATGAAAGCATGAAGATCTGAGTTGGATCCTTAGCACCCAAGTAAAAAAAAATCTAGGCATGGTGGTACATGCCTGTTATCCTACTGCTAAAGAGGCAGAGACAGGAGGATTCTTAAGTCTTACTGGCCAGCTAATTTGCCAAATTGGCAAGCTCTAAATTCATCAAGAGACCTTGAAAAAACAAATCAGGTGAAGAATGACTAAGAATACCCAATATCAAACTCTATCTTAAACACACACACCCCCACATACACCCAAATACCTAGGGACAAACATATGGGGGGAAAGCCCAACAAACCTAAAGACAAAGAAATAGTTAAATATCTTTTTAATACATACTTACCAAATTATATATTTCATTGTTTCCTAAATCAAGTTCTTCAAGTCTCCGTAGCTGGGTAAGAGAGCTATTTAAACAAACAATAAAAATACTTAGAGATGGACCATGACATGGTGAACACTCCTGACTTGTACTAAGATGGAAAATAATGCCCAGGAAGGAGTATACTTGGATTCACTTTGCACATACATCCCCCCTTATAGAGACTCACTCAGGAAGGTATGTAAGAAGGTTCTCTCTCAATTCCAGTGAAGCCAGGTTATAAAGACTAGAAAGGAAAAGAAGAAAATAGTATCAGATTTTTTCCTAATCTCCCTCCACCACCCACATGCTCAATAAGTAACTATACTTAATAACCCCCCTTTGTTTTGGAGGTAGGGTCTCACTCTAGCCCAGGCTGGCCTTTAACACATGGTGATACTCCTACCACTGCTTCCCAAATGCTTGGATTAAAGCCTATTGCCACCATTCCCAGCAATAAAACTTTTATGTAACTTCCCAGAGTAAAAGAAATGAATAAATAAAAATTAACATCACTACCTTCACTCCTACTAAATCAACATCTTCACCTCCCAAATTTCAATATAATGACATTAATAAAAACTGTAGTGGATTACTTGTGTAAGGCACCCTCAAATGCCTTATACATCAGATATGTTGAAATAACTCCTAGCCACTTAATAAAAAAACACTCCTTAGATCAAGATAAAAGCTGAATATGTGCCGCTCTCCTTTAGAATGTTAAAAATGTGTTGTTATAAGAACAGCAATGTTTTTCATCTCCAGAGTTTAGAGCTCCTCGTTTCAATGCCCATGAAAGACCATGCCAATTTTAAAGTAGGATATCTTAACCAGAGTGCAAGTTCTCCACTTAAGGTGGTAGCCCAGCAGGGAAATATTTTCCCTTTACTACATCACGGAAAACAAAATGGTGTCCCTTCCACAATCCCTGGAAGACATGATTTACTTAATAACCAGTACTTATTATAATGAATGATGTTGCTTTCATGCCTACTAAACCTGAGAATGGTGGTCCTCGCAGTAGACTTCCCTACCTCTCAGATATAACTGAGCCTATCAGGAGCTCTATGGAATGAGACAGGGTCAATTTCTGACCAGCAGCAATGACACGATAGAATCACAAGCCCCCACACACACACACACACTAAGCTGTGTCAGCACTGCACAAGACACAGAGTCAGAAAGGCAACTTTTTATTAGCTCAACAGGCACCTGGCTTTATTCTGAACCCACATTCATTCCACTCATATACTTTTAGTAACATTTAGATTTGAAGGAATTTTATGAGCATACAATAGTCATATTAACACTTTATTCTCCCTAAAACCTCCATTTTCTCCTTTCAAAAAAAAAAAATCCAGAACATGTCAACTAAAAAGCTGGCCATATATATAAATTTAAATAGTCTGTCATCTGTCTGTCTATATATCTATCCATCCATCCATTCAAACAATATATGTATATGTGTGTGTCAATCATAGTTTGTTAGTACTTATGAGTAACTATTGCTACTTTTAGGTGTTAATTTTATATCTCCTTTACCCACATCTTAGCGATTTCAATAGAAATTAGCACAAATAATTGGATATGCAGGAAGCAAATGAACAATTCTTAGGGCTTTTCTAATCCAGCATCCTTATTGGACCTTGGCCCTCTTATAAGAGCATGCTGGGAAGGACATATTTTAAAGACCTATACTTCACAAAGTTGGAAAAACTGGAAGAAATGTATAAGTCTTAACTCATATCACCTCCCAAAACAAAACCCAGATGAGATAAATTACCTGAATAGAGTTATCATTATCAAATGAGATTGAAAATATAATTAAAAGCCTCTCAGATGGATCCACTGCTGAATTCTACCACACTTTCATTGAAGAACTCAATCCAATATTTCTCAAGTTATTTCACACAATTGAAATGGTGGGAATGCTCCCTGCTATTTCTACAGAGCCAGCAGTATACTGATACCAAAACCACACAGAGACACAATAATGAAAAGGGATTTCAGACCAATATCCTTGATGAACTTAAATGCAAAAATTCTCAATAAAATTCTTGCAAACTTAACACAAGAACATATGAAAAATATTATCCATTTCAATTGAGTAGGTTTTATCCCAGGGATGCAGAGATGGCTCAACAAATGGAAATCCATAAATGCAGTGCAACACATAAATGGACTTAATGAAAGGAATCACATGATCATTACAATAAATGCAGAAAAGGCCTTTGACAAAATACATGTTTAAAACATGTTTAAAACACTGTAGAAACTAGGGATATAGGGCTCATACCTCACCATAGTAAAGGCAATATACAACAGACCTAAAGATGAGAGCATACTAAATGTGATAAAAACTTAAAGTATTCCCACTGTCATCACTGTTTTTCAAAATAGTACTTGAGATCTTAGCTCAAGGAATAAGTCAAGAGAAAGAAATAAAAGAGATAAAATTTGAGAAGGAAGTCAAATTAACCTTATTCACAGATTACATGATTCTATACATTAAGAAACAAAAAAAATTCCATCAAAAAACTCCTGGAAGTGAGAAATGTTTTCATTGAAGTGGCAGGATATAAAATCACACAAAAATCTGTACCCTTTATATATACCAGTGAAAAATATATGGAGAAATAAATTAGGAAAATTGTCTCATTTACACTAGCCACAAAATTAAAATATATAGAAATTTCCCTAACAATGGAAGTAAAATATCTGTAAAATTAAAACATTAAAAACACAGAAGAAAAAACTGGAGGATGACATGAGTAGATGGAATGTCTTCACATGCTCATGGATTGGAAAAATTAATATTGTTTAAATGACGATCCTACCAAAAGCAATATACAGATTTAATGCAATTCCAATCACAATCCCAGCAACATTCTTCACAGAGTTAGAAAAAAAGAGTTTCAAAATACATATGGAAGCATAAGAGGTCTTAGATACACAAAAACATACTCAGCAAACAGAACATCTCTGGTAGTATCACCATACCTGATTTCAAGTTATACTGTAAAGCCATAATGAAAAAAACCATCATGGTACTGGCACAAAAACAGGCACATAGATCATATGAATAGAATAGAATAAATGGAGTGGAATGGAAGAGAAAATAATGAATAGAGTAGAATAGAATAATAGAAGTTCCAGGTATGAGTTCAAGTAACTACAGTCACCTTATCTTTGACAAAGGGGCCAAAAAATGTTCAGCGGAGAAGAAACAAATAGTCCTGGGAAACTGGATAGCCATGTATAGAAGAAGTTTGGACCATCTACTCACACCTTGCAAAAAAATCAACTCCCAATGGATCAATATAAGACCTGAAACTCTAAAACTGCTAGAAGAAAAAATAAAGAGAATACTCCAAGATATAGGTATCAGGAAAAGACTTTCTGAATAAAACCCCAATAGCCCAGGTGTCATGGTTTGATCCAGGTGCCTCCCACAAACAAATGAATGTGTTCTAATAGACTGATCCTCAGCTGATGGCAGTTTGGGTTTTACAACCTTGCTAGAGCTGTGTTGTTGGGGGCAGGCTTATGGAGGTTATAAGCCAGCTTCCCCTTGCCAGTGTTTGGCACACCTTCCTGCCATTGTTTGCAGTGCTGTAGCAGAGGTGATGTCCACCCCTCTGCTCATGCCATCATTTTCCCGGCCATGATGGAGTCTCCCCTCTAGTCCATAAGCCAAGTAAACCCATTCCTCCACAAGCCGCCTCTGCTTGGGTTCTTTCTGTGCAGCAACTAGAAAGCTGACTGCAACAGTTTTGGAACCAGGAGTGGGGTCATGTGTTGCTGCTAGAACTCTGACCTTGTGGCTTGGCCTTCTGCAGAAGGAATATGGAAGGATTTGAAACCTTATCCTGAGAGAAACCTTGCAGTGCTGTAAGTATAGCTTCATGGTGCATTCTGGTCAGAATTAAAAGACCAGAATGCAATAAGAACTATGGACTGTGAGGTTTGGCTTACAAGGGTGAGAAAGAACGTTGTCAGAACTGCACCAGAAGCAGTTTGTGTGAGAGGCTTCCTGTGTTCTGCCTGCCTGTGTCCTGAGAACCTTTGCAGGGATGTTTTAAGTAAAGATGGACTGGTGTGAGCAGATGGAGATGGCACAGAAAGAAAGATCTTTGGGCCAAAACTACTGCCCATTCACCTGCAATTGTTTGAGAGATTACAACCATTGAGATTGGGACAAATGGTCTGCATTGGAACAACAGGAAGAATGCGGACTCTTTGAAGTAAGGGGCCTGAATGCTCTGTCGACCCCCCCCCCTGGATTAACAAATTGGTAGCCCACCTGGTTCTGTGGAATAGAACAAATGCAAGAAGAGAGGGTCATTGGATTTGCAACACAGTTTTGTTTTTGAAAAATGGCCATCAGCAATATGAAGCAGGTGTTCTAGATTGCCTGCATAGAAACCTGATGGAGCCATGAGGATGAACTGTAGGTTGCAATGGAGACCCAATATGATGCCAGAACTATGGATGGCTGCCAAGGCAAGCTGCCAGCACCGGATGAAGATTTCCTGGACTGTGAGTAGTCAAGCTAGAGGGGCGAAATCAGATCTCCAAGAGACTTGTTATTGGTTAGAATCATTGAACTTGGAGTTAGAGATTGAGGTTTACCTGCTTGTTTTAAATCTTGTATTGGTTCAATCTGTTTTTGCCATGCCTCATGTTTTGCAGTGTGAATGTTCTGTGCCATTACGGGTTTATTTTTTGGTATTATGGCTCAGTTGAAAGCTGTGGGGACTTAGCAGTTGAGCTTACTGACCATGTATGCATCTTCTTTGGGAAAATGCATAACTTTCTAGTGAGTTGTAAGGTTTCTTTATATAGTCAGGTACAAGATGCTATTCAAATATATGACCTGCAAACATTTCCTCACATTCTCTGTGTCTTCTTTACATTCTCCATTGGTGCAATAGGTTTTTATTATGATGAAGTCCAGTTTAGCCATTTTTTATTGACTTCTGGTCATAACCTTAAAAAAATCACCCAATTCAATGTTGCAAAAATCAATACCTAAAAGTCATCTTATGTAAGTTTTTATAGTTTCAGCTCTTATTTTGCATCTCTCATTCATTTCAATTTTGTACAGTATGTAATGGAATGATAGCATTCTTTTTGCCCATGTATATTCTTTCATTTTAATAGAACATGTTGGAAACAATATTCTTTGCCCATTTAAATATATTAGCACTCTTATCAAAATCATTAACCATAAATGTGAGAGATGACTGCTGGATAACCAATTCTATTCTACTGACCTATAAGTCTATCCATATACCAATGCTCTTGATTACTGTAATATTGTAAAGTTTTGAAGTCAGCAAGTTTGAATCCTTTGCTATTAAGATTGTGGGCTTTTCCAGATCTCCTATATTTTCACAAGGTTTTTAGGATGAACGTGTCAATTCCTGGAACAACAACAACAAAAAAGCCATCAAAGATGTTAATGGACACTGAGTCTGAACATTGATTTGCAGAAAATTGCTGTCTCAACAATACTGTCTTCACTGAATACATGAACTATCCTTTCAGGACTTATTTGCTTTCAATAATGTTTTGTGGTTTACAATTTTGTACAAGACATACATTTCTGTTAAATTTATTCCTAAATATTTTATCTTTTTTGTTTCTGTGTAAATTAAATTGCTTAAGGTCAATGCATAGAAATATAAATGACTTTTATATACTGACACTAAATCCTGTGATCTTGTTGAATTCATTTATTAGTTATCGTAGTCAGCCACATGCCACTGGGATTAATCTCCAAACTAGGCACAGTTTTGGGGAGGAGAGTATTTATTGAAGTAACAGATCCAGGGGAAGTTCAATAATGAAAGGTTGGCACCCTTTCACAGATCCAAGAGCAGAAGCCCAGCACCTCCAAAAGCAAGCAAACAACTGTAACACACTGACTCACAAAACAGCAGGATTACCAGACTTGAGTTCTGGCTGCTCTTTTGCATATGTATCCCTTGAATTTTGCATCCAATTTAGAAATACCTCAGGGCCAGACCCCAGGAGGCCAGGCCAAAGTGACACCTCCTCTAGTAGAAGGTTGGAGACAATTTACAATCTTTAATAAAGCTTTGATTCTTTTGGGGGACATTGATTCAAACTACCACATTAGTTCTCATAGATTTTATGGATTGATTAGAATTATTTATGTATAAATCATGTCTTCTGCATAACTCACTTAAAATATGCAGTGTGTGGGGATAGAGAGATGGCTCAGCAGTTAAAGGCACTTGTCTGCAAAGCCTGATGGCCTGGATTCAATTCCCCAGTACCCACATTAAGCCAGATGCACAAAGTGGCATAGACACCTGCAATGGCAAGTGGACCTGGCATGTCCATTTTCATTCTCTCCTTGCAAATATATGCTAAATAGAAATTTAAAAAAATATATGCAATGTATGACTTACTTGACTAGAAAAATGGTATAACTTTATGGAAAAAAATGTTTTCCTGACAGGGCTGGGGAGATGGGTTGGTGTCTACAGTGCTTCAGTGCTTACTGTGCAGCATGTGGACCTGAGTTCAGATCCCCAATTCCCATATAAAATGCTGGGCATGTGGTATACACCTATAATCAGGGAGGCAGAGGGACTCCTTGGGGTTCACAAGCAAGCTAACCTACCCAAATCATTCAGCAAGACATTCTGTCTCAAATAATAAGGTGGGGGGTGACTGAAAAAGACACCTGACACTACCTTCACAGGCATGCACACACATACTCACACATACACAAACCATGCATATACAGAAAATGGAGGAAAAAGTTTTCTTTATTAAAATGCTATTTTCTAAGACAAATTCATTTGCACATTTTATCACCATATGGCAACTTTAAAGAAAGACATCTTTTTATGCTTAACCAGGGCAATCTTCCCAGTGTTCCTAATGATGGTAAAGTAAAAAGCCAAGGGAACTCTCTAAGACCCACATCACACTCCTCTTCCCTCTTTTCCTCCACTGCTGTCCTTCCATGCTAACTGCTAACTGGCATCTTCATTGACATATAAAATTAACTACTTGATTTTGCTTAACTTTTCCTTAAAGGGGTGATATAAGGTTCATCAAAAATTGCAAATGGGGGTTGGGAGAAGGCTCAGTGGATAAAGCACTTGCACATAAGCATGGTAACCTGAGATCAGAACCATGGTATCCATATCAAAACCTGGATGCTGTGATGGGTTTGTAATCCCAGCCATGCCTACAGGCAAGAAAGGAGGCGGAGACAAGAGAATCCAAAGAAAACTGAGGAGCCCGATAGCTTGGTGAAAAAATGAAGACCATGCTTCAAAGGAGACACAGTGAACATCAACACCGAAAAGTGGTCTTCTGACCTCTTCACATGTGTCCACACTCAAACACATGAACACACACCGAAAAAAAAAATTTGTAAATGTAGAGAAACGATTGTAAATGTGAAGATCAGTCAATAAATTACTTGCCTCTCACAAACATAAGAATCTGGGATTGGTCCCCCAGGACCCATGTAAATATTGGGCATGTTGCCACTTGTAATCCTAGAGCTCTGGAGGTAGAGGCAGGTGGATCCCTGGAATTCACTCTCCAGCCAGTCTATCCCAACCAGGGATCTCCAGTCCAATGGGAGACCCTGTCTCAAAAAAGAGGTGGCTAATACACCTGAAGTTGTCCTTTGTCCTCCACACACACATACAAACATGTGCACACTCACCTGCCCACACTTATGTATACATACACACATAAACATACACATGCACACACACCATACATACAAAGAATAAACATGTATTGAAAAAGATCCATGACCTAGACTTTAAGGCCATTAAAGGAGCAAGATTCTAATATATTCATTGTGAGAAGCATGCAGTATAGAAAATTGTAAGAAAAATTAAGTTCGTAAGTCAATTCTACTACTGACCAGCCATGCAACCATAGGTAGGTGACTTAGCCCTATTCTGCCAAGGAAGTTCATGGCACTCAGGTTGGTTAATGCTATGAGCTATGGTAGATGGATCGAACATATGGGCCTAGGGTAGGACCTGCCTCACCACAGCTGCCAGCAATAATTTTCTCCATTCCCTACTTCCCTTTGTGGCAAAGATGTAATTCAACTGCCCCCACTACACATTAGAATTAGCTCTAAAGCTTTCTGGCAACAGAAGCAGAAAAGTACATGTGAGAAATGTCAGAAATGTTACTAAAAAGAAAGGAACTTACCAATTTTTT
>PVHP010036877.1:0-17588 GCA_004024765.1 Zapus hudsonius
GGCGGGCACTCGGCCTCTCTCTTCCAACCAACATTCGCAGGAAGAGTCGGCTGCTGTTGGCTTCCCATTGAGTCCATGTCTTGGTGGGGAAAGGAGAAGGAAGTCCCTCCCTCGAAAGGTTCCTCCAGCCAGAGGGGTGGGAGGAGCTGTAGTGCCTGGTGGATTTCTTCTCTAGAAATAGATGGGCTCAGGCCTCATCTGAGATCTGCTTGCAACTCACTTCCCACCCTCACCTCCCTGGCCCATGAAGGCCCAGGGCACCCCTAATTGCGGCTGAATGGAACCCTTTAGGCACAGGCAGCAGCAGCAGCTGGGCTCGAGCCTTGTTTTCCTGGCTCGTTTCAGAGACCCTCACGGCCTTTCTCTGCCATCCTCAGACCTTGTCCTGCAGAGCAGAGTTTGAAGACCCAGCAGCCCAGAGCACGAAGCACATAGCAGCCTCATGTGCAGCTCTGTGGCACATGAGCTTGGCCTTGTTCTAGATCAGCAGAAGCCATCGAGCTAGCCCAGGCCCTTGAGGTCGTGTAGGGAGAGGCCATCGGGACCCACCCCTGGGAACCAGGGGCAGTCAGAGAAGGAAGTCACTGTGAGCCAGGAAAGAGCCACTCGGTGCCATGCCAACTGTGCCTTCATGAGCTGGGCTTCTCTGAAGCTCAGTTTCCCTTTCTTTAAAATGGAGACTCTGGTAGTCACGGAAAGCCACATATTAAATGCGGTGAGCTGAGGGGACTGAGGGACTTTCCTTGGCTAGTCCCCACTTGGGAGCTTTCAGGGAAGGACACCAGCCCTGCCCCCTGCTCTACAAGATCCCCGAGCCTGGTCAACAGGATGGCGGGTACCATGGTCCTGTCATCATGGCCATGGTTCACTGCGTCCCCCTGACTGTCAGTGTTTGAAGGACACCTCTGGGGTTCCCGGTTCTTGTGTTCACACAGCTGAAGCTAAGGAGAAAAGACACAGTTTCAAAGGAAGAAGTTGGCAGAGCCTAGAGAGAGGGGAGCTCAGGGGTGCCACTGCACGAAGGAGCCGGACTTGATGTCACACCGTGTGGGATCTCTCGTGCTTCTGTGCTGCCTGTATCTCTACACGGCTCATTCGGGGAGGCGTGTGCTCCAGTATGATGAAGAGCTATAGCTCACTCTCTGGAGTGCTTTTGCACCTGCCCCCGTTTTAGTTGGCCTCACCCAGGCTGGTTTCCAGCCTTCCTCTTTGCCAACTTGTTTTGTTCATTTGCTAATTCTGTGAGGCTTTGGCAAGGCCTTCTAGACCTCACTTCCTCTCTATTCTCCTGCCCCACCCCACCATCCCAGGAGCATCTTTCTGGCTTGTGGGGTCACTAGGAAGAAGCCACTTCAGGGCCCTCCCATATCCCTGGATTGGTCCGCCAGGGACAGGGCAGGCATGACACCAGGGAAAAGAGAGGGGTTGCATTGGCTGTGAAGGAGCTCATTACTATAGCTAACAAGGGTGGAGAGACAAGGACTGGGGATGCTGCAGGCATCACCCCTGAGGGCTCAGATTCCACCTCTGTCATACCACCAGGAGTGTAGGAGTGTACCTCAGTTTCCATGTTGTCATGGTTTTATCCATGTGTCCCCCACAAACAAATGAATGTGTTCTGATAGATTGATCCTCAGCTGATGGCAATTTGGGAATTAGAACCTCACTAGAGCTGTGTTGTTGGGGTGGGCTTATGGGGGTTATAAGCCAGCTCCCCCTTGCCAGTATTTGGCACACCTTCCTGCCGTTGTTTGCAGTGCCGTGGCGGAGGTGATGTCCACCCCTCTGCTCATGCCATCATTTTCCCTGCCATGATGGAGTTTCCCCTCGAGTCCATAAGCCTAATAAACCCATTCCTCCACAAGCCGCTTTTGCTTGGGTTCTTTCTGCGCAGCAACTAAGAAGCTGACCACAACACATGTATTGATGGGGATATGACACTACCAAGGATTTGGGGAATGACACATGGAAAGGCCTGTGTCCTGTTCCACTTCTATTAAATGCTTGTCATGGGCTGTCAGTGTTAGTAAGGGGACAGGTACACACCCTGAGTGCTACATACTTTGGTTGGGTCAGTACAGTGGCAGAGCTCCTACCAAGAAAGACATGGTAATGAGTGTGTCCACAGCACAGCGAGGGTGGGTGGAAGAAGTGGCTGCTTGTTACAGACTCAACACGGCTTTGCCATGTGATGATGAGGAACTTGTGCTCCTGGGCGTTTACCCAAAGGGATTGAGAGCTTATGTCAATACAGAGAGCTACACAAAGGGCTGGAGAGATGGCTCCGTGGTTAAGGCCCTTTCCTACAAAGCTTAAGGACCCAGGTTCTATTCCCCAGTACCCATGTAGAGCCAGATGCACAAAGTGGCGCATGCAACTGAAGTTCATTTGCAGTGGTTAGAGGCCCTGGCACACTCGTTCTCTCTGTCATCTCTCCATCTCTCTCTGCTTGCAAATAAATAAGAATATTTTTAAAAAGCTGTATATGCTCTTGAGTTAGTTCTTCTTTCATACTTGCCAGAAGTTGAAAGTAGCCAGGATGTCCTTCAGTAAGGAAATGAGTAAACAAAGTGTGGCATATTCCCACGATGGAGTATTATGCAGCACCAGAAAGTAATATGCTGCGAAACTCTGAAAAGACTAAGAACTGTAAATTCATATTACTAAGCCAGTCCTAAAAGGCTATGCATTGTATACATTCCAATGTATACATTCTGGACACGGAGAACTGTGGAGACCATAGAAGAATTGGTGGTTTCCAGAATTGGGGGGACAGAGGGATGAACAGGCCAAGCACGAAGGATTTGGGGAGCAGTGAAAATACTCTGTTGTGGAGAGTGGCGTATGTAACACTGCAATGGAAGGTGCTTGTTACGGTTTGAATGAGAAACAGCCTCCAGAAGCCATGTTCGAACACTCTGTCCCCGCCTAGTGGCTCTGTTCTGGAAGGTTGTGGAACCTTAGGAGGTGGAGCCTCGCTGGAGGGAGTGGGTCACTGGGAGAGGCACTTCCTGTCAGATCTCTGTTTCCTGACTGCAATGGGACAAGCTGGCTTCCAGCTCCTCCACCCTGCCTTCCCCACCGTGGTGAAATAGATCCCCCCTGGAGCGGTAAGCCATATTAAACCTCTGCCCTCCTTAAGTTGCTTCTGGTCAGGTATTGGTTCACAGCAGTGAGGAAGAAATATACATTTGTGCCAACCTATACAAGGCACATGGAGGAAGCCCTGAAGGTATGCAGTGGGGGAGCTCCGCTGTGGAAATGTCCCCTGTGTCCCCTGGGGACAGTGCTGTGCCTCGGCAGGTTCTCTCATCCAGCCTGTGTTCTGATGAAATCAAGAATGTCGTTCCATCCAGGCTCATGAACGAGGGCCCATGCCAACCCAGGAATGAGTCTTCTGCTCCTGAGGTAGTTCACATTCCCCCTTCCCCGCTGCTTCCCAAGGCTGGCATGCATTGGATTAGGCACGTGAATCCCCCCACAGATGTTCCTCTCCCTGGGTCTCTCCCCCCCACTTCTCTCTGCACCACAGTGTCTAGCTCTCGGCTGGCCCAGATGGGTCTTCAATAATATTTCTGAATAGACCTTGCTAACCAAAGGCACCAGCTCCTTTTGGAAAGGAGACCTATAGACAGACAGGCTCTGAAGTCAGATTATGTAAAAACGTCTTGAAAGGCAGCAGGACATGAAGGGTAACCACAGAATTGAAGCTTTGATTCGCTCAGACAGGGATCTGGTGGCGGTGAGTACAGGGTGCCCACAGATGGGCGTGTCTGGGAATCTGTGTGGGCATCGGAGCGGTCATGAACTCAGTTCTGCTCACACTATGAGACACTTCCAGTCCGCGTGCAGAAGGGCACCCTGCCCCCTGCTCCCTTCAGTTTCTCCTGGCACCACAGCAGCAGAGAAGTGGCCTGTGGCCCCTCCTGCACATTTCAGTTAAGGGACCACAGGAGGAGGGAGTCCCTGAACCACTATAGAGATGGACAGAAACTGGAAACTGGCTGGCCAGTCCCTCCCGACTGCGCAGAGGGTTCACTGTGTGGGAAGCTGTCTGACTGTGGTGGGTGTGGAGAGGCTCTAAGGCTCTCCCAGCTTTTTTCCCATCCCAAACCTGCCCACGCTGGTTTTCTACAAAGCTTTTAAGTTCTCCTCCTGTAAAACACTCTCTTTAATGACTAAACATATGGCTTCATGGCAGGCAGATGGGTGTCTCTGTCCATAAAGTCTTTGGGAATCCCACCCACCTCGCTGGACACACATGCACACACACGCTCGCACACACACACATAGAGGGACAGGTGGCTGGTGGGAGCTGTGCTCAGAGGAAGGGGTCTCTTTGCAGAGAAAGCGCCCTGAAGTACGGCCGATGCTGAGAAGGTGCAACCCAGGAAGGACGTGAGTGTGGTGTTCCCTAGAGGGGGCAGGCTAGGAAATCGCTTTGCTCCTCACCACCTCCACCCAAAGGGTCCCACCCTTGCTACCTTCTGAGATGGAAGACATTAATAACCTGGGGCCTAGGAGCAGGCCGGCTGTCCCTTGGAGACAGGGTGGGATGGTGGGAGGCTGAGGCTGCATAGTGGGGAAACGGGGCCAACAGGGAGTCCGGGCCATCCTTCCCGCTCTGCCCCCACACTTTTCACCACAGCCCCAGTGAGTGTGGTGGCCGCTGGCTCCCAGTTTCTCTTGAGCACATCAGAGGCTGAAGCTGAGCCTTTGGTCTGGAGTCTGAGCAAATTGGAGCTGAAATTGCCTCAGCAGGTAAGAGAAGACCCACTGTCGCTCAGTCTCTGAGGATGAGCCTGGAGGACAGCTACAATTCTCTGCCTGTGGGTATGATCTCCCCTCAGGAGCCCCGATCCAGAACCAGGATTGCTACAGAGTTCCTCCCTAATTGAATACTTACTCGTTAATATCTGACAGCAAAGAGCACCGTGGAAATGGCCCCTTTGTTGTTGTAGGCGGCCTGGCATAGCTGGGCAAGCCCAAGTTGGGATAATAACTACTCACTGCCTGTGCCACCTTGGACCAGAGAAACCCTCTTGGCCTCAGGTCTGCGGCCCAAGGGTCGAAAAAAGAGAGAGCAGGCAGGAACTTCCATTGCCCACTTCTCCCACCAGCTGACACTTAGTTGGGGATTTTGACTGTCTTTGTCTCACACGTGCACCCTGGACTGGCTTGAGCAATTAGCTAATGTCATCATGTCCTCTCTCATTTGGAGAGAACCCTCTGCCTTGGACACACTGGGCACTCTCTGCCCCCTTTTAAATTAACTAATTTAACAGACAAAATAATGCGCATCTTTATGAGAGGTTCATGCATACATGTTAATATACTTTTTCTTTCGAGGCAGGCTCTCACTCTAGCCCAGGCTGACCTGGCGCTCATTCTGTAGTCCCTGGCCGGCCTCGAACTCAGATTCTCCTACCTCTTCCTCCCAAGTATGAGTGCAGGATCACAGGCATGTGCCACCACAGTGGGCTTCAATACTTTGAAGTCTCCTTAGTGCTCCCCTCCTCTCTCAAGGTGGCACCCTCTCCTGCTTTCAGGTCACATGTGTTCTGTGACCCTTTCTCCCCTCCCTTAAGAGCTCCTCTCCTCTGCTGGTTCCCTTTCTAGTTCATCCAGCTCCTACCACATTGGAGGTTGCCATTCCTGCTGGCATTCCAAGCTAACCAGCCGGGCATGGGGGATCTTGTGACCCAGGCACTTTCTCTGGGGAATGTACAGGAATGCTGCTCCAGGGCTTCTTCTGGGCCACGTGGCATTGGCCTTTGCTGTGTCTCGGATGTCACTCTCCAGTGAGTGAGAAGGGCTGAGCTTCTCTGAGAGACTGACTTTGTGGTCATCCTACATGCTTTGGGGATCCTGGGCACAATTCTCCACTTGCTTTCTTTGAGCTGAGATGTTTTCTGTTTGAAAGGAGCAGAAGGCTAGAAGCCACTATGAATTGTGCTGGGCTTTGAAGGAAAAAGAGAAATATCAATTTATATTTGGGTTCTGAATGGAAATCCTTGCTTAAACAAGGCAGGGCCTCTGCCCGTGGGCTTATGTTAAGAGGATCCTTAATCAGATGGAACTTAATGGAAGCATCCAGAAGCTCTCAGCAGCTGCCACTGTAGTTGGTCTGTGCTCTACTCCTAGCGAAAATCCAGACAGAGCGAACAGAAGTCTGGGTTCTTGATGATCTTCCCTCCCTGTGACATTCATGATTTTTTCTTGCTGCCCCCTCGCAGCGTCTCAGGACACAAAACCTCTTGGCTGAGGTTCAAAGAGACACCCACTTTCCTCCGCAAGAAGGAGACGTGATGAAGTTTGAGGCGCCTTAAAGGCAAGAACATTTGTTGTGCAGTTGGCTGGGCCCTCGCCTAGTGGCAAATGGCACTGTGTCCCAAGAAGCTCGCCTTTCCATCACATATGCTGGTACTGGCCACTGGTCCAGGCCATCATGGTGGCTTCTGGTCTTTAGAAGCCTTGTATCTTACGGTCAGCTGTGAATCAGGGACTCGGCTGGGGCTTGGAGAGCCAAGGAGGAGGACCACAAAAGGGAGGGATGGAGAGTGTTCCTTTATTGGCAGCACCCAAAGGGCTTCTTCCTGTTACAGCCATGACTCTGGTGTGGACACAACACGCCCCAGACGCCGAGCATGTGTGTCCATGTTCGTGTTTGCCCCTTGATCACCCTACAGAGCATCTTACAGTAAGGACACGGGTCCAGGGCCTGGGGTGTGCATGGGACTTCATTCTTATGTTCTGGAACGTCTAGGTAGGTCTGGAGATGATTGCAGGAGAGGAGGTCCAATGGCGGGTGAAGGGGCTCAGGGGGACATGCACATGTGGAAATGGTCACGAGGGGGTAGGGCTTTGAACTTGGCCCAAACCCTGGTGCCACCAAGAGTCCAGACCCAGTTCTTGAGACCTTGATTTGAGGACCCTCATCTCACTCTTGTCCTTCAATCCCTTGTTCCAGCAGTCAGAGCAGATGCAAGTCTTGCTGAAACAGGGAGGGGAAGGTGACTCAGGTGAGAGTGGACAGCCATGCCCTGCCCTGCTTGGTGGGGAGGAGAGAGCCATTCTCCCTGCTTCCCATTGATTTCTCAGTGGTCACTGTCATGGTTTGATCCAGGTGTCCCCCCAAAACAATTGAATGTGTTCTGATAGATCGATCCTCAGCTGATGGCAGTTTGGGTTTTACAACCTCGATGAAGCTGTGTTGTCAGGGGTTGGGCTTATGGGGCTATAAGCCAGCTTCCCCTTGCCAGAGTTTGGCACACCTTCCTGCCGCTGTTTGCAGTGCTGTGGCGGAGGTGATGTCCACCCTCTGCTCATGCCATCGTTTTCCCTGCCAGAATGGAGTCTCCCCTTGAGTCCGTAAGCCAAATAAACCCATTCCTCCACAAGCCACTTTTGTTTGGGTTCTTTCTGCGCAGCAACTAGAATGCTGACCGCAAAAGTCACCCTCTGCTTTTTTTTTTTAAATAACATCCACCTTTCTGCTCTGCTGGGCCCAGCTGGGGAGCTAGTGCCCTGACCTCAGATCAGATTTTCTCTTTTTCTGGGTTCACTTGTGTATGGAAATAAAGTATCCTCAGAGGTCAGCTTCTGAGCCCACAGGTGCCTAATCAACGCTCCCACTCCTCATGGAAGTTGAAGCAGTTAACTCTGTTAGCCTGTGCCTTCAAGAGCCATGCCTACCGGCCGAGCCGGAGCCCACTGGGGTCACAGCCCCATGGCCTCTTCCAGTCACATTGGAGCCCACTGAGGTCATGACCCCACGGCGTCTTCTATTCACATTGGAGCCCACTGGGGTCACAGCCCCATGGCCTCTTCCAGTCACGTTGCTGCTCATTCCACCCGCAGGTGCCACTGGCCTGGGAGTCAGTGGAATGTCACCCAGACATTCTGATAGCCTTCCCCTGAGTCTCATCTCCTCTGCCTGATGCCAGGGAACCCCGTCTCCACCACACGGCACAAAGGCCACCATCATCCAGTTCCCAGGAGCAGGAAGCAGGTATCCAATGATGGTTGTGGTTCACAGTCCAGAAGTGAAGGGTCAGCTCCTGTGTGGGTCATGGGACGGGGGCTGTGTGGGTGAATGTGGGGAGAGTGCCCATGCAGTCAGCATTCACCCTCAGTGAAGGCCTTTAACCAAGCCAGAGGGGAGTGTACTTCAGGGCTGTGCCCTTCACATTGAGGTTGTCGCCATGCTAATCCCTTTGACACCGAAACTATAGGGACATCAAAGCACAACCAGGGGTTTTCCTTTCATTGCCACAGGGGTGCCAGACACTCTGAAGTCCAGGTTATACCAGACTGTCCTATAATGCAAGTCCAAAAATGCTACCAGGAAGGAAGAAGGAAGTAAATTTTCCCTGGGTAGGGGAGTGGCTGGGTGGGGGGGCCCTGAGGTCTGCAACTGAGCCTCACAGGTAAAGACGACTTGAAGGACTGAGCTCCAGGCAAGCATGGTGCCAGGAAGGACAGATAGCAACCTGGGATATGGCAGGGGACAGTGGAACCCCTTCTCTCTTCATCTCTTCTTCACTTCTACTTTTCTCATTGCTGTGACCAGATTTCCTGACAAGAGCAATTTTGGTTCTCGGTTTCCAAAGGTTACCCTCCATCATAGCGGGAAAGGCGTGTGACATTCATGACAATGGGAGGATGTAGCACAGGTTCGTTCCCATGATGACAGACAGGAAGTGGAGAAAGCAGGCCTGAACCAAGGGTGAGTGTAACCTTCAAAGGCCACTTCCACCAGCCAGGCCTCGTTTCCTAGACTCCACAGTTGTCAGAAGAGTCCCCACAAACGGAGGACCAGTTGTTCAAAACCTAAGACTGTGGGAGACATTTTGGATTCAAACCAGAGCACCAGGCTTGAGGTCAGTGTGCAGCACTGCTTGCCATAGGCTTCCACCTTAATTCACTGCCCAGCTACAAGCACCTCTCTTTAGCCAGCCATGGGGGAGCACTCCTGTGTTCTCAGCACTCAGGAGGCATTGGCAGGAAGATCACCACAAGTTCAGGGCCAGCCTGGTCCACACAGCTTGTCCCAGGTCAACCAGGGCTACATAGAGAGACCTTGTTTGAAAACAACCAAATTAAACCTCTTCTTTTTAGAGTTTATTATGTCAGGCCTTTGTTATAGTAATATAAAACTAACATGCCTCCCCTTTGGGCCATGAAACAGAGAGAAACACCTGCCTAGTCTGGATTGACAGGTGTCTCCTCCCTACTACTGACCCTTTCCAAGCTTATGCAGAGGAGGAAGGTCCTTAGATGCCGCCTGCTAAACCCCTGTGCAGATAAGTGTCCGTGTATGGCGTCAATCCGGGAGCAACTTGGACTGCCCATTCTGATCAGCAAAGATGCGTATGATCCTGGATCCTCTGGGTCGCTATGGTAACCAGATCCACAGTTTAGCTGGTGGCAGGAAGGGAGGTGAGAACAGGGCTGAGTCACCCTGAGGGGAAGGCTGTCCCCAGAGGGGAGAGGAGGATCCCAGGCAGACAGAGGGAAGGTTGTTGGCTGCTGTGGGACCCTTTGACTTCAGAAGTTTTTCCTGTGGAAAGCTGAACAGACTCTTGTCATGTGTCCATGAAATTGAACACCTGGCCCAGAGAACTGGGGATCTACTCTGGGTCACCTCGGGTACCTAGGAGTAAGTATAGCAGAGGAGAGGGAAATGGAATGAGAGATTAGCCGGCCCTCCCTTTTCCACCAGACTGTCTGCACCCCAGAACCACTGTCACCCCAAGGCTCTGTAGTCCAGCCCAGCTCCTGTCCCAGGAGTGATCAGGGTCCCCATGGTGTCTATTTTGCCTCTTCCTCTGGGGATGCCTAGCCTACCTTAAAGCCCTGGGACAGATATCCCCACATCCTGGGGGTAACCTCCCTTCTTCCCTCTCCTTCATTTGTTTTTTCTTTGTGACAAAGCCTTGAGGCTGCCCCAAAATTATGGCAATCCTCCTGCTTCAGTCTCCTGAGCACTGGGATTGTATGCATATGCCCCACACCTGGCTGTTATCCTCCATGCTTACCCTCTGCCAGGGCATCTGTCCCTGGACCAGGATGTCTCTGATGCCCTCTACAATGTCAGCATATGGCAAGCAAGTATGGGCCTGCCTCGTCTCTGGGTGGGAGGACTCAGCAATGTTTGGCTGCAGGAGGCTCCGAAGATGCTCTTGAATGGAGTGAGTGAGTGAGTCTGGTGATGCTGCCAGCCAAGCCCCACAGAAGTGGAGGTGTTCTCAGACTGTCTGCACTTGGCAGGCTAAGCTGCCGCCGCCATTAGTTACAGAGGGGTTCGAGCCACTTCATAGGTTGTAGTTTAAACAGCTGGAATTCTGTGACTTCATTTTTAAAATGATATTCTGTTTATTTTCAAGCAGAGAAAGATGGACACGGAGAGAGAGAGAGAGAGAGAGAGAGAGAGAGAGAGAGAGAGAGAGAGAGAGAGAGAGAGAGAGAGAGAGAATGGCTTGCCAGGGCCTCCAGCCACTGCAAATGAACTCCAGATGCATGCACCGCTTTGTGCATCTGGCTTTTTACATGAATACTGGGGGATCAAACTGGGGTTGTTAGATTTTGCAGTCAAGTGCCCTAACCATTTCTCCAGCCCTGTGACTTGGTTTCTTTTGAATAAGTTGTCAAAGCTAAGGTACTGTCCTGACCAGACTGGGGTTGTCCCTTCAGGACATATATGTATATCTACCTGGATATCCATCCATATGCTGTCTGTCTATCATCTATCACCGATCACTTATATTTGCCACCTATGTAAATGTATTTATTTCTGTAATGATCTATTGTCTATCTGTCATCTGTGTCACGTCTGTCCATCTGTCTATCCATCTATGATCACCTGTATGTCTGCATAGCTTTGCCATCAATATCTAAGCATCATTCATATCTGTCTATCTACCTAAAGGAACCATAACTTGCTCTGGACAAGGGCAGCATGGACTTGAGAGGCAGGGAGCTAGGAAGGGGCTAGGAAGAGAGGAGGGAAGGGTCTTGTACACTCAGGAGCCAGGCAGAGACGAGGTAGTGGGGTGGCATAGATGCTCTGGTCGAAATCGAGGTGTTGGAGAGAGCAGAGACCAGTAGCTCAGATGCCGGCTGCAGAGGGCTGGGGGGGGGGAGGCTCCAGGGAGATGATGTCATTCACGGTGACAAGGGGGCATTCTGAAGAAGCCAGCCAAGAGGCAGTGCTCTCTTGGTGCAGACTGGGACTAATGCCAGCGCAGGAGGAGGGCGACACAGGTGCGAAGGCATAGGCGACCTGAGGAGGGTCTCCAGCTTTGGTGTGTGGAGGGCTCCCCAGCCTACTGCAACCCATGCACTCACCAGTGCAAAAGCGTGTCACAGTCCCTGACCCTCTCCAGCCTGCTGCTGGGGCGAAGGGGACAAAAGTCACGTCTGGGAAGCGGGGGAGGACTGGGGAGAAGGGGGAGGGCTGCAGGGCTGTCCTTTCCCAGATCCATGCTCTTGGTGGAGCTAGTCGCCTTCCGAACCCCCCACCCGCCTCCAACCCCCTAAGCTGCGTCCAGGAAAGCTGGGGTTCCCACTCTGACATCCGAGGGGCAGGAGGACCCAAGGAGTGTGGGCTTTGTAGCTGGAGGGGGAGGTACGCATGTCAGAGGTCTGCGGAGATGGCCACCTGGTCCCAGCCCTCCCGCCTGCCCCGCTGGTTGCAGGATCTCCAGGCCCGTTGGAAAGGACTGAGGGTCAGTGTGCAAACTGTGCCCCTGCCCACCAGCACTGCTTTCCGTCCCCTGCCATGTGGTGGGGGCATTGCTGGAGGGAGGCTCTGCAGCAGACTGGCAGAGCTGGGCCAGCCAACTGGTTTCTCCCTCACGTTCCTCAGCCCCACTCACTCCCATCACCCAGGCACCCCACCCCACTTTCCCTGAAACCTTCCTTCTTAGACAGGCCAGTGTCTCTCAGGTCCGCCAGCCCTGCAGTTTACCTGGGGCTAGTTCCACCCTCAGACACTCTCCTTGTTTCTGGTAGACTTTAATCTTCCCTGCCAGCCTCCCTTCGCCTCCACCCCCAACTCCCTTCTCAGCTGGTACCCTCCTGAAGGTGGGGCCTCTGGGGCAAAGATGTCCCCAGTCTCTGTAGAGAGATATCCAGTTGGATAAATATGCCCCTCTTCCCGAAGCTTCCAGACACCTAACCCTCATGAATCCAGCCAAGGAGACCGGGGAGATGGCTCAGTGGATACAGCCCTTTGCTGTGCAAGCAAGAACTCTGGAGTCTAGATCCCTCTCACCCACGCAATAAAGAGTCACACAAGGGCACATTTGTAATTCCAGCCTCATCTATGGAGGAGAGGGAGGTGGAGACAGGAGAAGCCACTGAAAGCTAGCCTGGCAAAAAGCAGAGTGTGGGGCTTGTCCTCTGACCTCCACTACATGTTTGGGGCATGCAGGTGCCCACACACAAACAAATAAAAATCTGGCCAAAGGAAATTTATAGATAGGAGGGCATCTCTGATGTGCTCAAAAGAGTAGAAATCAAAGTACAGTAGGACTTCAGAGCAGTGCTGAGGAAGTTGAAATTGGAACGAAGAGAACGGTAGATTGCTAAAAACACAGTGACTCCCCAACAGACAGACGGAGGCACCCACATGGAGCTGTTCCCAGCTGTCCCCACTTACGTCTTTCCAACCACCCTCAGGATGACCCCAGTTCTGACTTCTCTTTGCATGAGTATTTTTCCCTGTACAAGGTCCCTGCGTCTGTTCTAGAACTATCTGTTCCATGTTCCATTGGTGCGGATCCTTGTGTTCTGCAAATGATTCGTGATTTCACCATCTGAACAAAACATGATTCTTCTCTCCGAAACAGCCCAGGGAAGGCCAGCCATGCGGGTCGTTCTTGTCCTTATTTTCCTCTCCTAGTGCCTTGGGGCCTCGCTTTGGTCACTAGACTGTTGTCCATTGGGCAAAGGCTTTCTTTGCCCGGATCTGTGCTCAATCCTGGCACCCAAACATCTAGCAACTTGCTGTTCCTTTCTCCCAGGGAAGTCTTGGAGCTGAGATCAAAGGGGGAAAGGATGCAGAAACAGATGTCCAGTGAGCCTGCCTGTGCCTTCAGGGGCTCTGGAAGGGGACAGTGAGGATGGCCAGTGAGCCTGCCTGTGTCTTCAGGGGCTCTGGGAGGGGACAGTGAGGATGTCCAGTGAGCCTGCCTGTGCCTTCAGGGGCTCTGGGAGGGGACAGTGAGGATGTCCAGTGAGCCTGCCTTTGTCTTCAGGGGCTCTGGGAGGGGACAGTGAGGATGTCCAGTGAGCCTGCCTGTGCCTTCAGGGGCTCTGGGAGGGGACAGTGAGGATGTCCAGTGAACCTGCTTGTTCCCTTCAGGGGCTCTGGGAGGGGACAGTGAGATGTCCAGTGAGCCTGCCTGTGTCCTCAGGGGCTCTGGGAGGGGACAGTGAAGCTGGGGGAAGGGAGGGCTCAAAGCTGGGTGCCAGTGTTCCCATGGGCTGCTCCCGTAATGAGTGTCCCTAGGAAGTGCTCAAGGGACTTTCTGGCTTTTCAGGAAAGAATATTTGCAGGCCTACACAGGTTAATGACTTCCCTTTAAATATTTGCCTTTTGTGGTTTGTTCACTGCCTACTTTTAAATGTGGTCATTTAAAAAACTAGAATCAATTTTCCCAGAAGGGGAGCAAAAGGTCCCCACACTCTGGGAGCCTTTCTTCCTTATGCAGTTTAAAGATTGAGATTCAGTCGGTAGGACAAATGCTTAGGGGCTCTGAAAATATGGATTATGCAAATGAGCTATTTATGAACCTTTAAAAATGCTGACCAGGTCCAGAGTATTTACTGGCTATTATGAAGCATGGATTGTCTAATGCGCATTGGGGGACCTTTAAACACTCCGATCGACTGATCTAGAGAGCCTACCAAGTCTCTTCGTCTCTTAGGACTGTCCATGGGGTGAGGAAAGTTGTGTTTGGGAATAGCTGTTTGGTGTGGTACCTATGACACCCTAGGGTCTGTCTCCTGTCAGCCCAGATGTTGGAGTTGGGGGAAGATGCAGAGGAAGTGGAAGCTCGGGTCCAGATGGCTGGAAACCACAGCAGAGGAAAGCAAGGTCTTCAGGTCCATGTCAAACTCCTGCTACTTAAGGTGCTTTTGAGTTTTGTTCGAACCGAGTGTAGGCATAGGGCGTCTCTAGAAATCTGAGCGTGCCAGAGCCTCTTCACCCCTTCCCTGGAGGCTCTCTCCTGACAGGTTTAGAAGCATTTGATTAAGGAATGCCATGGCTCCCACCAGCAGGGTTGCTCGCACGGTCAGCCTGCTGCCATTTAAGGACAGGAGGACAAATACTCAGCCTCTCTCTCTGGGTAGCATTTTGGCAACAAGTTGCCATTATGAAGAAAGTTGGTTCTTGGCTGCGTGAGGCCTTCCTGTGCCAGGCTGACCTGGGCATCCAGGGCAGGGAGTTCAAGTCCAGTACTGAGAGTGGCTTCCGTCACCTCTGGGCTTATTATCCCATCTTGTGGGGAGGGGGTGAGGCAAGGCTTCTCCATTCCTACCCATCCTTTTCTCTCCTCCTCTCCTCCCCTTTCCCCTCCCTGCCTTCTTCTTCCCTTTCCTTCCTTCCCCTCTCCCTTCTCCTCTTCCAGGGGACCTTCTGGGGAACCCCTTGGAGGTGAAGGTCAGGCTCTTCAACCTTTCCTGGAGACCATGGGAAAGCCCTACACTTCCTCAGCCTTGGCGCCCTTCTCTGTGGATGGAGGCAGTGATGGCAAACACCAAGACCCAGTGTCTCGTTTCACATTTGCGCCCGAGTAGTTTGGCCTTGGATATGTTGTCTTCCTCTCTGGCTTCATCTCCTCTTCAGACTTAAGGGGTCAAGCTGATCTGCCGGTGGACCTGGGCGTCCATAGTTTGCCAAGAGACTGCACGTCAGCCAGGTGCCACCTCTGTCCCCATGCCCTGCACGGAAGATGTCCCAGAATTGTAGAGGGATATTACAGTGGGATTACACTTGTATGGCTGTTGAGTACAAGTGGCCTCACTTGGATAAAATGGATCAGTTTGTAGTAGTTAGTAAGCTGTTAATGTGCTTAAGGATGAGTTCTGGGGCTCCAGGATTAATCCTGGGGAAAGGAAGATCGGAGGCGGCAAGGGCAGAGGGGTTAAGAGGTTGGAGGGGTGCTTTCCCAGCACCATGCCCTAACCAACTGAGCTAATGGGCCAGGTGGATCTTCTCCCTCCCCCCATGCTGGCTGGGGTAGATAAGAGAGTGGTATTGACCACCAGCTGCACACCGTGACAAGACCAGGCAGGGGCTCTCCCTGGGTGTTGGAGACACTGCATTTTCAGCTCATAGTCTTTCATCAGAGAGCAGCACTTGATTATAACCCGTTTTCAGTGGAGACCATGGACTTGAGTCACACGTCATTCTGAGCATGCCCATCCACGACACGGCTGCAGGAGCTGGACTGTACCAGCCTGGGCCACCTTCCTAGAAAATGGTGCTGGTCCCTGAAACGTCACCATCACTTGCTACTGTGGGATGTGGAACAAGCCATTGAACTTGTCCAAACCTCTGTTTGTCACCTGTTAGATAGGAAAACCAGTTCTGACTTGATAGTTGGGCAGTGTGGGTGCTGGGTGGCAGGGAAGTGTGTTCAGAGTGCTCCAAAAGGTACCTGGTGTCTGGAAGGCATGGTGGGGTGGAACCAGGGTCCAGAGCATAAATCCTTGGTAGGTCACTTAACCTTTGAGCCTCACGTGCTCTAGTCCTGGGGTGGGAGAATCTAGACTTTGACCTCCCATGACTGGGCTTTAACTTGTGTCAGTTTCACAAAAGGAAAAATGTACTCCTGACATAGGACCATGTTTTTAGATTAACATGTAACACAGGGTCCTGACAGGGTCTGGAACGATAGTTCAATCAGTAAAATGCTTGCATGGCAAGCACGAGGGCCCGAGTTAAGATCCTCAGAACCCATGTAAAAGCTGGGTGTGCTGGTGTGTGTCTGTAATCCCAGTGATGGGGAGTGGGGACAGGATGATCCCCACAGGACAAGTTCTGAACCCAAATTTACTCCAAATCTCGTGCTGTTTACATCCAAACCATGTCTCAGAGAGAGGGGTGTGCACGTGCACCCATACAAATTGATCTCTAGTGGAGTACTTTGCCACCTGCTGAGAAGCCCAGCTGTGCGCCAGCTCACACTGACCAATGGGTGGCACTTCTCAGAACAGGTGGAATTTGGGTCCTAACTCACACGCTTGACTTGGGACCACAGTTAGGGAAGAATGATGTCTTCAGGACCTGGCTTTTATTAGAGGAGTCTCTTACCGATTCTAGATCTTGCCAGATTTTTGTTTTTGTTTTCCTGCAATTGGAAATTCTTGGCTCTCTGTTTCCCTATGGTACGTTGATTACCTATGCACACGGCCATTCCCAGATGTTTATGTGGGTCCTGGAGATGGAATTTGAGAAGTCTCTCAGCTCTCCTCAGGCCTTCATGCCTGCAGAGGAAGTACTCTTAACTGTTGAACCATCTCTCTGGCCCCAGTTGGTACTTTTGATAAGCAGCAGAAAAAGCCTGTTAATCCATGTTGGATCAAAGAGGTTTTTGAGTATGGACTTGGGCACCCCTCTGCTCTACCCTAAGACTCCCTGATGTCCTCCTCCTCCTCGCCTGGCTCCTCCTCAGCTCCATCTCTGAGACTCAGTGGGCAAGGCCCTCCTCACTGCTGGGCCCACCATCCCTGAGGCTGCTCCATCCCTAGCTCACTGCTCACTCACTTGGAAGCCCTCCAGGATCTGTTAATGGAACGCATAGAACTCCTTCCACACATCCTGCTTCTGTGCCTGCTCTCTTCCCCCCTCAAAACACACAGCCATCCCACTCTATCTACTGGGAGAACTGGGAGCCTTTTGGAAGGCTCACCTTGACTTCTCACCATCACACGGGCTCCCAAAGCTCCTGCACACATCTGAGCTGCCAGCATAATGCACTTCGGACAGAGTGCAAGTTTTGTCATCAGAAAGACCCTTGACTGCCACATAGGTAAAGGCTGAACTGAGGAAGAGACTCGGGCATTTGGGGAAAGGCCAGAGGCTTGGCTTTCTGGGTCCACAGGGGGTTTGCGGAATCTCATCTGGGAACTTCCAGCCTCTTGCATCCCATCCCTTCCTATGTAACTAAAACATATTCTCCACCTTGAAGCAAAATCATGATACTCCTAGCTGTGCAATACATGGGGACTAGGAAGGTGGCTCCGATGGAAAAGCACTTGCAGGACAAGTGTGAGGACCTGGGTTCACATCCCTGGCACCCATGTAGAAGCCTATAATCCAGTGCTGGGGAGGCGGAGATAGGACGATCTCTGTGGCAATCTGGCTAGCCAGTCTGACCAGATCAGGGAGGTTTTAGTTCAGTGAGAGACCCCGTCTCAAAAACAGTAAGTCAAGGGCTGGAGAGATGGCTCAGCGGTTAAGGCACTTGCCTCCAGTGCCTAAGGCCCCGGGTTCAATTCCCCAGGACCCACATAAGCCAGACCCACAAGGTGGTGGCCCTGGTGTGCTCTTGCTCTCTCTCTCTCTCTCTCTC
>PVHP010036878.1:0-17601 GCA_004024765.1 Zapus hudsonius
CTCTCTCTCTCTCTCTCTCTCTCTCTCTCTCTCTCTCTCTCTCTCTCTCTCTCTCGCCTGAAGATCACCAAGTAGGCTAGACTGACTGACCAGTGAGCACCAGTGCCTCCTCATCACTGGGATATTACAGACACCTACCACCATGCTGGCATTTTCCTTGGGTTCTGGGGATACAATTCAGGTCCTCATGCTTCTGAGGCAAGCACTTTGCCAACTAGGCTACCTCCTAAGCCCCCCCCCTCTCTCTCATTCTCTCCTCCCTGCCAGGGTCTGGGGTGGGTGCGGGGAACAAAGCACAGACTGGACTTGGACTCATCCTCCTCCTGCCTCAGGCTCCCTAGTACTAGGATGATTACTTGGGCCACAGGTTTTCTTTGAGATGACACTGAACACTGATCTCATCTTTTCTTCCCTGATCTGAGTAATGACTTACTTCTCTCCCACAGATCACTTGGCCCCATAGGGAAATTTATCCCTTACTGTGTTTATGCGCTCTACCAATGTCCTTACTAATCAGCGAGTCTGACTAGCCAAGGAATAGGTCCTGTTCTTGTTTGGGCAGAAGTTTGCAATGTTATGGTCAAAAGGAACGAGAGTTGCAGGCCCCCATTAGGCCTGTATGTGGGGGATTTTGACCCTGAGGGTCTCTTGCAGCTTAGCACCTCAGCCAGAGGCCACCTCTGACCTTGGCTGTTGGAGACCTGGCTGGAGGCCAAGATGGTTTCATGAAACCCTCCACCAGAGGGCTCTCCAGCAAAAGGAAGGCCACTATCTTCCTACAAATGCAATAGACACAGCCCAGCCAAGGCAGGGTGGTATTTTCTTCCTAAATCCTTGACCTTACATCCCCTCCCTCATTTAATTCCTTATCAGTAACAACTTAAGCTGGTGACCTCTGTATGTTAGCTTGCCCTCCCCACTGTTCCATGGAAAATAAGAGGTTTGTGCCTCTCATTGTACATCATGCATAGACTGTCTTGCTGAGTAATTAATTACATGTCATCAAAGATATCCAAAGAAGCTGTGTTTAACATACATACGGCCTAGTTGAAGAACGCTGTCTGAACTCAACACGTCAAATAAGAGCTAAAAGTTAAAAAGGCGGACACAGAAGAAATCCTACAGTTTGATTTGGAGTGTGTGAAGGTTAAGAGCAAAATTTATCTACAGTGATAGTAATGAGAACAGCCATAACTGGCAGAAAGGGAACTCTCTAGAAGGATGGAGATGCTCTGTATCTTTATTAGGGTGTGAATTACACTGGTGTATCCATTTCTCAGAGCCCATGGGAGTATTCACATAAAATCAACAAAAGTAGTTTATTTATTTTTTGTTTTTTAAATCCTTTACAATAACTATGGCAGCTTAGGCAGGAGAGCCAATGATGTCATGGAAGAGGGAAGGGTCTTTCCATACAGTGACAATTCCTCCCTGGCTATTTATGCAACTGAAAAACATATGAAATGTCAGCCAATTTTCCAGACAGCTTCCAAACCCAGGGACGGGTTTTCTTCACACATACACTGTCTATGTCTTTTCAAATGTTTATAGAGTATTTACAGAAAGTAGTCCTTTGGGTGGCAGTTGTAATTAGGGAAACTGGCAGAGAAAATTAGCACATACCATAAAAGAGGGCTAATTACTCCTCTGCCATATACAATATTACTATCAAATGGTATTCACCATGGAATCTAATGGGGTTCTACACACTGGCCCTCGTTATGGGAAGATCCTCCCTTCCTCGTTACCCTGAGCACGAAGCTGCCACGTTCCATGGATGAGATGCCATATGGTACTTAACATCAAAATCAAAACGAGCTTGTGCTTTTTGTGTGAGTTGCTGAAATTTATTAGAAAATCAGAAAGCCTAATTTCCAGCAAGTTCCTGAGACCTACCATCTGCTGAGTGAAAAAAGAAAACAGGAGGGTTTTTTTTTTTTAACCATTTACTTATTGTGAAATGTGAGCCTGTGTTTGCAAAAACAGGGAGGGAGGGGGTTGGGGCCTGTAAGGGAGAGTCTACTTGGCAAAGCACAGACAAGAACTGTCAGCTGAATGGTGTGGAAGGCTTGGGGAGCATAATTAGAGAAATCAACTATCCTGAGACATGTCTTTTTCCTCATCCTGAACACACAGGATCCACACACCGTCTAGCTTTGGAAAACACCTCAAATCCCTGTTTCAGTAAGAGGAGAGGGCTTCAGCAAGTCCCTGTCTCTGGGTGTTCAGTCTCTCTCTCTTCTAGAAGGAGGGAAGAAGGGAGTGTGAAGGAAGGGGGGGTGCACCAGGAAAGCTTCCTTTAGGGAGAACTGCAGGAAGACTGGGCGGTTGGACAGGACTCTGAACAGGACACCTTGGCCAAGTTGGAGAGACACGATGTGGCCATGTGGTATCAGGAGGGTGTCCTATGCCCAGACATTCATTTCAGGAGAATGTTTCAGCTTCTGGCATTGATAAGTTGCTGACCAGGTTCTTAACCACGATCCACGCCTCTGTAGCCAGGAGGGTCTCCCATGCCTCTCTCTTGAGTTTATTGTATTTATTTCTCTGTGCTCCTGTTTTTACACCAAAGCTGCCAGGCCTGCCAGAACTGCCTCCGCCAACCCCCTCCATGAGAACTGGTTAAGGACTGGGTTTCTCCTTATCATTTCTTTCATGTGTGCATGGGTGTTTGAGTGTGTGCAGGTCAAGTGTATGTGTGTACATGTGTTAGAGGGCAAACTCAGGGATCGTTTCTTAGAAACACCATCCACCTTTTTTTTAAAAAAATATATATTTATTGTCCATAATGAGTTACATTATTTAGTGGGCAAACAATGCGTTGTTATCCCAAATTCCCCAATTCCCCCCTCCCCATCCCCGATCAGTTGGATATCCTCCTCCGTGGGCTGTCTGTATTAGTCCTTGTGGCAAGGGATCCTGGATATCCTAGTACTCAGCCTGGTCTTCCTGGCCCAAGTGTGTTGTTACTGAGGGGTGCCATGCCTCTGGACAGTCTCCCCCACCACGGCTCTCACAATCTTTCCGCCCCCTCTTCCGCTCAGTTCCCTGAGTCAACCATCCACCTTTTTTGAGACAGGGCCTCTCTCTCTTTGGCTAGGTGCTCAGCAATTAAGCTAGCCCCAGGAATCTTCCTGTCTGTGCCCCCTCAGCACTGAGGTTACCACCCCAGTGAGTGTTTCTATTCAGTAGTGGGGATCAAGCAAGCATTTTACTGGCTGAGCTATCTGCCTAGCTCCTGGATTTCTCTTTGACTGTAAGTTCGGGCCACAGCCTATTGGGCCTGAAAGACAATACTGGACTCGCTTGATAGCCTTGCAGGGTCAAGTGCTGGTTGAGGAAGGTTTCTCTTGGAATCTATCCAAACTGCTTTAATTAGAGGCCCCTCAATAGAAAGTCTCATGTGTAAAGCAGTCTTCCTGCAGGAGCTGAAGGGTATTTCCAAAGCCAAGTTCAGGGTTCTAGAAACGCACTTATGAGATGGCTTAGTGGTTAAGGCAGGCATTTGCCTACAAAGCAGTAGGACCCAAGTTCAATCCCCCAGTACCAATGTAGAGCCAGATGCACAAGGTGTCGCATGTGTCTGGAGTTCATTTACAGTGGCTGAAGGCCCTGGAGTGCCCATTCTCTCTCTCTCTCTCTCTCTCTCAAATAAATGAATAAAATGAAATAAAAAGATTTTAGAAATGTAATTATGGCCTGGCCTTCTGGGAACAGGCCTGATGAACTTAGTTCCTAGAATCCTCACAAGGATGCTGTACCCACAGGGATGACGTCACGTAGGTGGACACTTGTGTGAAGAGATGATCACCAGCCGCCTCACCCAGGCTCAGAGAGAACCAGACACAGTAAACCCCTCTGAAGTAGGAATCACTGGAAAGAGATGGTAAATTCCAGGTTCCACCGAGACCCTCACCCCACCCCGCTCCAAGGCCAGGCTTGGTGCAGGCAGCATGGGACCTCGGGGAGACACTTTACCATTGAACTCTCAAGAGTTTAGCATCTTCGATGGGCTCCCCTAGGCAGGTCTCTGCTCACTCCAGTCAGGAACAGGCTTGTATTGTACTCCTTGGGGACTGAGGGTTTGTTTCTTGTGTGGAGGGAGAGCTGTGATTAGTTACCATTTCTCCATAGAGCGACTCAACCACTACAAGACTGGCTTCCAGAGACACTGGGGATCCAACGCAGGTGCTGAAGACAAACGACTGAGCACCATGGTAAGTCGATCTCAGGGGTCTCTGTTCTGAACCCCCAGATTCCATCCTCTGGGCATCTGTCAATGCATTTATTTATTTATTTATTTATTTATTTATTTATGTATTTATTTCTGAGGCAGGGTGTCATGTAGACCAGGCTTGTCTAGAACTGGCTATGGAACTGAGGATGACCTTGAACTTCTCTGATCCTTCTGCCTCTACCTCCCAAGTAGTGGGATTTGAGGGGTGTACCACCAGGCTCCATTCACGTGGGCTTTGTGTATGCTAAGCAAGCACTCCACCCACTGAGCTATATCTGTGGTCCTTCCAGAATGTCCTTTAAGAGGCATGGATGCCATTGACTAAACATTTGCACTTGTATCTGTCACCTCATTTAATCCCAGGGCGAAGGGTCCGTTTTGAGCCTCATTTTCCAGATGAAGTAACTGAAGGTGAGATTTGGGGAAGGGCTAGTGTCAAAAAGTGAGTAAGATTTGGGGTTCCCAATCATCCTTCTTGGTCTGTCTCCAGGTCCATTGCTTTATAACCCCATTCTATCCAGATGAGCTCATGAGCAGACTGGCTTTAGAAAGGCCAGGCCATTGACTCAAAGACACACAGCTCTAAGGCAGAGACAGAAATCCATTTAGTTCTAGAGCCCAAGCCCTTTCCTCTAAGCCGCACCAGCCCCTAAGCTCACTGAGGCAGGACAGAGGCCTGGTCCCAGCCAACAGATGGCACTTAGAGGTTTGGTGAGCCCTTAGCCTTTTCAGCTGCTTTCATATTTCCTGTGAACACTGATATTTCTCAGGCTCACTACAGGTAGGACCATATACCTCCTCCCTCACCCCCCACACCAGGCAGTGGAGTCCCTGGCTGTTTGTTGATCTACCTGGTTAACAGCATTTGCTCCAGAGTTCCACAACCTCATTGCTGGCTGGTGACTCTTGCCCATTTCCACCAGGCCCTTGAATGTAGGAAGAGGGTATCTGAGAATCCCCTGAGCTGTAAGCAGCAAGCCCCAGGCTCCACTGGGCATGTTCTGTGGGCCAGCCTGTCTGTCAGTGGCTTCATTTTGTTCTTCTCACAGCCAAAGCTCCCTGATTTCAGTAGGAGGGGAAAAAACATATTTATACTCTTTTTTTTTTTGGTTTTTCAAGGTAGGGTCTCGCTCTAGCCCAGACTGACCTGGAATTCACTATGTAGTCTCAGGGTGGCCTCAAACTCACGGCAATCCTCCTACCTCTGCCTCCCGAGTGCTGAGATTAAAGGCGTGCGCCACTACACACAGCATTTATACTCTTTTAATCTATCTATCTATCTATCTGTCTGTCTGTCTGTCTGTCTGTCTGTCTGTCTGTCTGTCTGTCTGCCTGCCTGCCTGCCTGCCTGCCTGCCTGCCTGCCTATCTATCTATCTATCTATCTATCTATCTATCTATCTATCTATCTATCTATCTATCTACCATCTATGTATCATCTTTCTTTCTTTCTTTGTGGTGCCAGTGGTGGAACCCAGGGCTTTGTGCATGCTTGGCAAGCTTTCTCCCACCGAGAGAAAGCCAGCTGAAGGTATATTCATAAACTGCAGAGGTTTAGTGGGCTTCTGTATAATCTATGAGTTCAGGAACCCCAATGAATAGCTATTTCAAACTTCAGGCACTGTTCAACATGAAAGACAAAAGCTATACCACTGGTCACACTGACCTGAATTCACCAATCCAAGGTGCGTCATCCCACATGCTTGTACCCCAGAAGCAGAGGATAGAGTTATAATCCAACAGCAGACTGCTGGAAACCCCCATGCCTCAGTTTCCCTTGCTGGACACCAATGGGTATACCTAGTCACTGGGATGTAGTTTTTGTGCACAATGCTTTCATTTGAGCTAGTATTCTTTTGCAAATATTAGTAGAATAAATAATTATGGTCTTTGTTAACTAGAATTGATTTTGAAATACCTGACAGTATTTAAAGATTTTCATGAGTTCAGACCTGAGGCTTCAAGTGAAGACTTATCTATTCAGTAAGTGTTATTAAATGCCTACTATGTACTAGGTACTGTCTTGGCACATTAGTCAAAAATACAGGTAAATGACTCTTATATCCTCGCCCTAGAAAGCTTGTGTTTTAGCAAGGCTCCATTCCAGGGGTGCTTGCTGGGCTTAGGGAAGGGTGTTGGGTGAGCCAAGGTCAGCAGGAGCATGCACAATACGGAAGTACAAGGAAAACATGTGTCTGACTAAGGTGAGGTCACACCTGAGCGGGGGGGGGGTGCTGGAGTAAGGGTAAGGGGTGAATGTGACATTGTGATGGGACCCTGGGAACACAGACAGGCAGGACACACGCTTGTTTCCAGGATAGAGCTGCCTGAGTTGTATTTCTCCTGTCCCTTCAGCATGGGACCTTTTTTGTAAATTGATATTTTTATTATCCAAGATTAGATACATTGTATTAATAAATGTTGTGTTGGCATCCCCAATTCCCTCCTCCCTGACCCCTATCCACTGGGTATCCTCCTCAGTGGGGGAATACTGGATCATTCCATGGGGTAGGAGGTAACCAGGTCTCCCCCCTCCCTGTTTGTGTGTTGTTTTCTATTTAAGAAATCCCTACTTTGGAGGGTGTGGTGCTGTGGTCCTGTAATCCCAGCACTTGGTAGGCAGAGACGAGAGGATGATGAGTTCAAGGCCATCCTCAGCTACATAGAGAGGCTAGCCTGGACTATATGAGAATTTGTCTCAAAAAATACAGAAGGAAAGAAAAAAAGGGATAGAGGGAGAGGAAGAGAATCCTCTATAAAAACTCAAACATAAACAAACAAACAAACAAAATGAGCCGATGTCTGTGGGTCAAAGGGATTCTTCTCTTGGAAGAAGATTCTGTACTCAGATCACGTGGCACTTTCAGATAGAATTCAATCCCGCACAAGCCCTGGGGTGAGGAAGGTCGGGAGGGGGAAATGTGGGCACTTCTGGACCCTCTCTGTGGTTCTTGTCATTTATTCATTTATTTATAGGGCCTGAAGCTAGGGCCTTGGGCAGACGAGGCTTGGGTCCCACCACTCAGTCCCTCTCCCAGTCCCCCCCTCGACTCCATCATTCTGTCTTTCTTTACTGTTGGTTTCTGTTAGTTTCCTCGACCCTTTACTTCCTGAACAAGATTCATTTTTATAAAGAAAAAAAAAGAACATGTCTTTCCACTGACAGGAAGTATGGTGCCTTGATCTAACCACTCCTCCCTTAAGCACTCAGTTTGAACTCTTCATGCTAAGAAATAAACCACTATTCAAGATGGCATCCCAATCAGCAGGAAGTGCCTGTTTTTCATTTTCTCTTTCTTTCTTTCCTTCTTTTGTGTGTGTGTGTGTGTGTGTGTGTGTGTGTGTGTGTGTGTGTGTGTGTGTGTGTGGTGTAGGCACATGTCTGTGCCCACACACACCTGTAGCAGCCAGTACAGAACATCTCTCCATCTCTCCTCATATTCTTGTGTGAGCTGGAGTCTCTGAGGGATCCATCTGTTCCTGAATTCCAGCCACTCTTGGTTCCCTGCTCCCCCACAGGACTGGGGTGACCACACCCAGCTATTTATGTGGGTCTCAAGTCTCCTCAGGCCCTCATGCCTGCACAGCAAGAAAAGCACCCTTTGAGAAGGCTGTGATGGGAGAGAGGTCCCTGAGCCTCCTGTAGAGCTTCCAGCTGGGGCTGCCCAGGTTTCCTCCACATAGAACAAGTGCAGCTACTCAGCAATCAGAGAAGGAAGGAAAGAAAAGCTGCCTCAGTTTCCCAGGATGTCGCACACCTTTCCATGAATCTCATGTGTAGGAGGTCCAGAGTTCAGCATTTCATGTTCTTCCTCTTGTTTGTGTTCTAGTATGGATTTATCAACACCTGTCTGCAGTCTCTTGTGATTGAGAAGTTTGGAGAGGAGACCTGGGAACGATTAAAGTAAGTATAATAAAGGAAAGATGATGCAGCCCCATGTAGCGGGGACACAAATCATTGAACCAACAAACAAATAGAATAAAGCAAGAAATTTGTATCATTGTGTGAGAGGCAATCAAAGTCTGAAAGAAGCAAAACAAATGAACATTGAGACAAGCTACTAAGTCAATCATACAAAAACAGAACCCCCAAAAAATAAAAGGCCAAAATAATAATCCATTATTAGACTTTTCCTAATACTTATTATCCAGATTTTCTTTTTCTTCTAGCTCCTAGGTTTTTCTATGTATTTTATTGGTTTTTCCATCTCTCCTTCATAACCCCAGTTTTTTAAATGAAATTGAGCTGAACACGTGGTACCTTCCTTTCTACCATGTGTCTGAGTTGAAGTGGAACCAGGGAAAATCCTAGTCAAGGCCCCTGAGACAGAGTCCACAGAGTGGGGTAATCCACCAGGTCACACTTGATCCCAGGCGATCTCGCTCAGAACCCTGTGTTCGTGGCCTCTTGCTTCACCTCTCTGCAGCTCTGCATCTGGAGAAAGAAGAACAGCAATCCTATCTTCTAGAGTTGAGGAGAGGACAGGGGAACAACCTCCCCAGGGAGCCTCGTGAAGTCAATACTGACACCTCTCCTCTGACACTTAGTGGTGACAAGAAGCAGATAGGAGTTTGTTTGGTTTTTTTGTTTTGTTTTGGTTTTTAGTTTTTCAAGGTAGGGTCTCACTCTAGGCCACTCACTCTGGAATTGTGGTCTCAGGCTGGCCTTGAACTCATGGCAATCCTCCTACCTCTGCCTCCTGAGTGTTGGGATTAAAGGCTGAGTTTTGACAGGACAGGTACAGAATCTGCAACTGGTCAGCTAACTGCCTTCTGAAGGCTCCCTTTTTGCCCAGAGGAGAGCAGTGTCCTAAGGTCTGCACGATTTCACTGGTGGCTTTTCCTTCAACCTGGTCTCCCCGATGCTTAGTGCAGGTCACCTTCTAACCAACCATTCCTCAAGGGAGCCTCATAATTGTCTGACCAGCTTGTGAGAGACAGGGACTGAATTTTGCCCCATGCGCCTTATACTGTCTCATATCCTGATTAAGACTCAGCTTGGCTGCTGTCAATCAGTGTCAGTCCTGCCTAGGAGAAAGGCACAGGTTCTGGAAATTGCTAGAAGCAACCAGGCATAACCTAGGCACTCAGAAGCAGAGGCAAAACAGCTATGCCTGTGACCAGCAGCAATTTGGGGAAACCTCTTTCCCTGGCCTACATCATGGCAAAAGTGGTGCCACGGGAACCACTGTCCGGGAGAGCATTCCAAATCAAAGACAAAAACAGGGCTTCATGTGGAATCATATAGAAGAGATTTTCCATTTGGATCCTTGGAATGACCTCACTAAAAGGACTGGGTCTTCTCTCTCCACTCTGAGAGGGCCTTTCTCAACATTCCCAAGCACCCAGGAAGCCCTGGACTCCTCCTGAACTCTACTGTGATCAAGAAGAACTGGGGACATGGGGTAGTTAATTTTGATTGTCAATTGCATCTGATAATGTATGCATAAGGACTTTGATGAGACATGTCTTTGGGCCTGTGTGTGAGGACTTTTCCCCAGAGGATTAATAAGTAGGGAGAAAAGACCCATCCTGAATGTGACCGAATAAAAGGGGGAAAAGGAAGGCTGGAGAGATAGCTCAGTGGTTAAGGCCCTTGCCTACAAAGCCTAAGGACCCCGGTTTGGTTCCCCAGTGCCCGTGTAAAGCCAGATGCATCTGGAGTTTGTTTGCAGCAGCTAGAAGCCCTGCCATGCCCATTCTCTCTCTCTCTTTCTCGCCCCTCTCTCCTTGGAAATAAAAAACTACATTAGGGGGAGGGAGGAGGAAGCCAGTGGATCACTACTCACATTCTTCTCCCTCTTCCTCCTGACCCACCCAAAGGTGAGAAAATTCTTCTTTTGCCATAGTGGACTGCAGTCTCTCAAATCATGAGCCCAAAGAAGTTATTTATTGTCGGGTATTTGGAAACACTGACAGGAAAAAGAACACAGGGTACAAATTTATAACGGTATCAGAGAAACAGGATGGGGGCAGAGAACCTAGTGGGACCACGTCCCAAGTCTGTGTGTCTAGGATTCCACTCTTGCATGTCAAGCTTTCTGCTCAGTGGAGTCTCTGAGGATGCGTGTTCCTACACTGAGCACTACCTAGACACTTCTGACTGGGCTAGAAATACATCTCAAAGCCAAAAGTCAAGTCTGTCTAGAAAGCACAGAGGCCATGAGAATGGCATCATTTTTTTTAATGCTGAGTAGAGAAAACTCAACTTATAAAACACAAATTCTCAAGGCCATATTCTTTGCCATACCAAAGGATTTGCTTTAGACTACATTTAAATAATCAGTTCCCTAGTGCCTTCAAAGTAGAATTTTTGCTGAAAAGGAAAAAGAGCCATCAATTCCTCTACCAAATTTAAGAAGAAATGATTAGGCAAAATGAACGGTTTCCAGACCTTATGACATAGATTTTATTTTATATGACATAATCAGAAACAGATTGTTGTAATCAGCCACCCGCCGCTGGGATGAATCTCCAAATCAGGCACAATTTTGGGGAGGAAAGTATTTATTAAACTGATACATCCAGGGGAAGTTCCAAAAAATGAAGGAAAAGGCTGGTTCCCTTTCACAGGAGCAAGCAGAGAGAGAAACCCACCACCAGTACCTCAAGCAAGCAAGCACACTGTAACACTGTAACTCACAAAACAGCAGGACTGCCAGGCTTGGGTTCCAGATGCTGTTTTGTATATGTGTCCCTAGAATTTTGCATCCAATTTAGAAATACCTCAGGGCAAGACCCCAGGAGGCCAGGCCAAAGTGACACTTTCACAACTCTAATAAATATAATTGTAATAAATTCTATTGGGGGACATCTATTCAAACTATCACACAGATGTTTCCCCTTCTCTGCCTGCTTTGCTAATTTCCCTCTCATATAGTCTTGATTTATGGGTTTCTAATTAGGAACCACTTTTTTATAACCTCAGCTAAAACCTTTACCCATACTTAACCAGTAGAGACTTTGGGGATCATATAGGTCTTTCCATTTTTCCTGGCTCACTTACTAGTTGATATGAGAAAGTTTCTACATTCAGAAAGTGCTTGTCTAGCTCCTTGTGTGTGCTGAGCAGAGTTCCAGACTCTGGGGAGAGTTTGTGAAGGCAAGAAACGTCTCAGATTGTGCAAAATAAATAAACCAAAACATCTCAGATTGTGCAAAGCACTGTCACAATGTAGGGTGTTTGATAAGGACTGAGGAGAGGTGTGGATTTTTCTTTTCTTCTCATTTTTACTTGAAGTGGTTAGGAAAAATCTTTCTGTAGAAATAATGTCAGAGTTCAGCTCAGAAGGAGCCAACTGTGGGTCAAGGAAGTATGTGTGTTCAGGAAAAGAGAGAAATAGGTCTAAGGGTCCTGGAGTGGGCTGATCTTGGAAGACTGAGGCCCAGGAAATAACTAGAGTACCAGGCATGTTCTGTCTGATAGGAGATGAATGTGGAGGCATTGTTAGAGGCTAAGAACAACAGCGTGTGTGGAGAATGGGAAGGACTTGATATATCATTCTGGCCTTCGCTAGAAAACGGATATAATGATGGTTCTCTGCTTAGCCCCTTGTGAGTGTTGAATGGCTAACAGATGAGGTGGTGGGTGATGATGTCCCTGGGGCTTCAGTTGTAGGACTTGGTCTGGGATTTTGCTTGCCAGGACCAGCCATCCACTCTGTGAGCTTCAGGAGACTCAAGCTCCTCGTAAGAAGTGTAGGAACGCTCAGAAAGGACGGGCAGCCCTTTTCCTTCTCTGAGCCTGACCACACACTCGCTCCATGTTCCTGCCTCGCTCTGCCAATCTCTTAACTTCAGTTCCTTCCAAACCTTTCTTTATGCTCTTCAGACTTAAGAGCTCACCAGCATCTGGCTGGCTCAGACTCTCAGTGTCTGTGTCCTGATGGCTGAGATAGAGGCTTGATGCCAGCTTTGGCCCAATCAGACAGACTTGCCAGGGTAGGTCCCAAAGCAGAGGCTATGGGATCAGGATCAGGACTGTCAAATGTTCTCCAGTCTAGAGACAAATGAATGTAAAGGGATGAGTGGTTGGGGGTTCAGGTGTGTATGAATGGAAGACAAATGAATTACAAAGTGAACTGATGGCTTTGGAGTCCAAAAGGAAGGAGGTGAATAGGATTCCATGGCTTCTCTCTGTGTCAGAGACTCTTAAGCAGGTGATTTTGGATTAGCTGGAGAAAGCCTGAAACATCTCTGACATCATCTACGACTATGTCATGTGCATGGGTCACTAGGTACTTTGTGGGGAGTCTATAGTATTTAGCAGAATCCCCTAGAACTATATGACCTAGAAAATTCTAGAACTTTCTTCTATTCATTCTTGGGGTTTTATTCTTGCCAAAGAGGAAGCTCTTAAAATGCCCTGCAGGGCTGAAGAGATGGCTTAGCAGCTAGGGCATTTGCCTGCAATGCAGAAGGACCAGAGTTTGATTCCCCAGTGCCCATATACAGCCAGATGCACAGGAGGGCACATGTGTCTGGAGTTCATTTGCAGTGGCTTGGAGGCCCTGGTGCGTCCATATTCATTCTCTCTCTCTCTCTCTGAAATAAATAAAATATTTTTTTAAATGCCCTGCAATATTGAAAGGCATCCTTTTAAGTACAAACGGTCTCCCCAACTTATCACTGACATGTAAAAAAAAAGCTCTCATCGCAAAGGAAATAAGAGGTTGCTTTGGAGCCAAATATGGTGGCCACGGTCCAGGAACATGGATTCAGGTTACCCTAAATACCATGCCCCAGTGTGGTGATGGTTTCATGAAGCTTTTGCAATTACAGAACAAGGGAAAAATCATAGGTCAAGGCATTTTCCCAACACATTGGTGGGGACATCAAGAAGCCGGGTTATAGCAAAGCAGGGAATCTCTAAGGTCTGATGACACTCAGCTTTTGGGCCGGTGGAAGTTAGCAGCTGTTAATACATCCCAAAAGAACTTACCTGATAGTCACAAGATGCTAAGCCGGACTCAGAGTTGGGCAATCAGCGGCTATTTAGGGGGTCAAAGATATCCCAAGGAAACCTGGCCTCAGATCTGTCACCTGCGCAGTTTCCGTAATCACAGTGAATAAGTCTTATAGAATCCTTAATGCAGGTGTGGCTTTTTTTTTTTCTGGGAAATTTAGTTTACACTGTGATGGATTGGCTTACAATTTTTTTACTTCATGCTTGGACAAAAGTCATGTGTATTCTCTAGAAATTGCACTTCATTTGGGGAACTTGAATGTTTTCCCAGGCTGGAAGCATTCATGTTGATCGAGTTTTGTGATGTCGGGCAAGATGCAGCTCCCAGTGGACCATGCAAAAACAGCAATGCTCTGCTCTATGGCGGATGCACTCAGTAACTCAATTATGTGACGTACTTAACATTATCTAGTAAAACAGACCTTGTGATGATGTTGTATGACAATAGGCTACCATAAATGTTCTGGACACATTTAAGGCAGGCATGGCTAATCCATGATGTTCTGTAAGTTAGATTTATTAAAATCACTTATTTAATGATGTTTTTAATTTTCAGTGGGTTTATAAGGAATTGCCCCGTCGTAACTCAAAGAGCATCTCTATACTGAAAAATTTTCTGAACCAGAAGCAGAATGGCTCCATTCTTCCCATTTTTGGCTGAATCTTCATCCCATAAGCAAGTTGAACCCCTCACCTCTTGCTTTGAGACTGAAAGCTCCCATTTCTCCGTGTCTGCTAGCTTTCTCATGAATAAAGTTAAGTGCAAGAGAAGCTGAAAGCAGAGCTGTTCTTTTTCAGCTTTGATCTGCAAGAGCTGACTTTCTTCCTCCTTCCTGGTAGGGGTGTGTGTGCTGATTCAGCCAGCTGCCTCTGACCACAGGCCAACAGAAGGGTCCTTTGTCATCATCGTGACTAGAGCATTTCAATCTGAGGGACACCACCTCCAAAAGATCATATAGAAAAATCCAAGGATGTAGGACATTTTAAACATAGCTCATTTAATAATACTACGTGTAATGTAGACATTTTCCTATATACTCGAACCCAGCGAAGGCAAAGTTTGAGAGACATTTTCGCTTAGTAACAAAAAAAAAATCCACTCAGCCTTGGAGGGTCCTTAACACAGGTGTGGCTTTAGTTTCTGGGAGATTTAGTTTACATTGTGATGAATTAACTTACGTTTTTTCTACTTTATGATGAGATAAAAATGATGTGTACTCACTGGAAACTGGACTTCATTTGTGGCGCTTAAATGTTTATTTTCAAAATAAACTGCCAGAGAAGAAAGGAATATTTTCAGGTCTGAACCTTATTTAATTAGAGCCCTTCCTTTAAAAAGAATAGAAAATTAGAAATAGAAATGTCGGTGCAAAATACGTACTTGTTTACTGGAGTGAAGGAAAAAAATTATGCTAACATAAATAAAGCCTCAAAAACAAGAGGTTTTTCTTCTTTCTGTCATTCTCTAACAAATGTTTCCCTGTGACGGACTGTACTTGGCTTCCTGTGTGTGCTGATGCTGCTTTAATATCATTTTCTCTCAAGAGAATAGAATGAATATCCCTCTATCATGGCTGGCTGGAAATTATTATTATTATTATTATTATTATTATTATTATTATTATTATTATTTTGTGTGTGTGTGAGAGACAATTGCTGGGGAGACATGATGAAATATCTATTGACTCCAGACAGAGGGGCCAATGACAGACCAAAGAAAAGATCCCCTAAGTACAGCTTGGTAAAGAGGTTAGTTAACTGGCATTACTGGGGGGAGGGGGGAGCATGGGTGGCCCATAGGCACTGGAAGAGTTCCAGTCTTCAGGTCACCTTCCATGTCTGACATACTCGAGCACTGCCCTAGATGTCTGCCTAGGGGAGTAGTGACTGGGATCTCAGGGACCCTCCTCCCTTCTTCCATGAGGGACCATTAGTAACTCCATTCTCATTGCCATAGACCTAGGGATCAGCTATACTGTTCTGCTATTTCTTCATGATGACTGTGGACCAAGAACTTCTCTAGGCCACCTCACAACTGTGTTTCATGATGGAGATGGTCATGTAGGATTATGGGATATCTTGGAGAACTACAGAGCCTTTCTTGGCTCTTTGGTGGGCTTTTAACTCAGAAGCAACAGACACTCACAGTTGCACAGATCTTCTACTGAAGTCAGTGGTCTCTGAGTTCTTGTTGGAGGAATCTGATGAATGGAATCCATGGATCGTAGAGGGTGAAGTTTAGAAGGATTTTATGATAGGGCTCAAGAAAAGCTCCTGTGTAGCAAGAAGGATCCCCCAAGTGAGATATCCTTCAGACTTGTTGCCTGGAAATTAATAAAGCTTTAGTGGATGGAGAATGAGCTGGCCATTCCAGTTCCCACGTCACACCTGGCTTCCAAGAAAGAAGATCTCCTTTAGGGAAAAGGGGAAGATGAGGAAAAACAAGACCCTCCCTTATGGGCTCTAGGACATTTCCTGTTTGGTTTGTTTGTTTGTTTGTTTGTTTAGTGATGAACTTTTTAAAATATTTTATCTTTATTGTCCAAAATTAGATACATTGATTGAGTAAATATTGTCTTTATTGACATTTCCTGTTTTTAACAAGATAAGGAAAAACAAGACCCTCCCTTACAGGCTCAAGGACATTTCCTGTTTTTAACTAAAAAAAAAAAAAACAAACAAACTTCACTTTGGGGTCCTGTGACCTTAAATGGCCTAGCCAGTTTCTACTTTTCCGTTCTTCATCAGTTTGACTTTTTTTCCACTTCTTTTTTTTAAAAACCTCATTCAATGAAATTACCAGAAATTTTAAAATTATATTACATTGTATTTCTCTTAATAACGGAGACAATATTTTGGTGCACATCTTAAACATTCACAAGGAGTAAAGCCATACCCGTTCAGGATGTAAGTTGCTATTTTCACATTCTTATTTGAAACATTTCTCTCTATCAGGAACATTGTCTCTGTTGTCAACCTTCATTGCATAGGTTGTTAACTGTGTGGGAATCCCTTACTCCTATGGTGGAAGGCTTCAATAGACTGAGGCAGGAGCTCCTTTCCCTTCCCGCACTCTCTCTCCTGCCTCAGGACCATGCCATGCCCACAAGGAAGGTGCAGTCTCTTCTTTGAAACCTTGCATGCTTGATGACTCTATAGGGGACAGGTGAACTGAAGCTGGCTGAACTGAAGCACCTCTCCTGGGCACTCAGAGTCACTACACACCTCCTCCAGCAAGGCTCTACTTTCCAAAGTTTCTACCAACTGGGGATTAAGTACAAAGCTTAATCACAAACACAGGAGCCTATGGAGGACATTTTACACTCAAACCACCAACCATAGGAGGTAATGCAATAATATAATTTTGGAAATGCATAGCCTATTCAGAGTACTTGAGAAGTGAGCTCTTGGCTCAAACTGGGGTCTAAGGAAACCTCTTCATAGGAGTTGATGCCCAATATACATTGCAATGGTCATGAATGCAGTGCTATCATCTATCTTGTCTGAGTGCTCATTACACCTTGATTCACGTTCCAGAGCTTCTGCAGATGTGCAAGATGCCTTCATGACCTACACTGTATATGATGACACTATCACCATCAAACTCATCCAAGAAGCCTGCAAGGTCCTGGGTAAGTCTGACAGCACAGCTCTTACTTTGGTTTCTTAAGGCTGTTTTAACAAAACGCAGTTGATTCTCATTATTCACAGTTGTGTTCTGTGAAGTTGCTGCAAACAAAGACTAGTGAATAATGAACTATTGCTCCTAGGCGAAATCTAAAGCTAGGCTTCTGAGAGTCTCTGGTCACACCTCTGTTAACTGATCATTGTGTAATATTATTTACATGGGTTTCTGTTTAAAGTTATGAGAGTACACAACATTGAGCTAAAGGCCTTTCATACTATATGATACATGTCTGAATGAAGTTAACCTAATACATGTACTCTCTCTGTAAAGTGTGTTACTGCTTTCTTATGGTGAGGTACACTAGATAGCACTTGATAAACACAAAAATATGTTACCTCATAGACTATCATAAGGTTGTGTGTTTATGAAAGCTAAAATAAGCATATAAAATAGCACCTGTTTGATCTTAGCTAGATACACCTGTCACTGACAGAATAGGGTCCCTCCCCCCACTTACACGTGGCAATTGATTGACATCTCTTTCCATTGTCATGGTCATTTCCTTCCTCTGGAAGAGGGTGAAAGACTGCCAGCCAAGGGAGGGAGGGGGAGGCAGTGAAGCTTGGAAAGCTGGGTGCATGTGACATTCACAGTCGTCTTCAGGAAGAGGTTGGTCACTATCAGCTCTGTGCCCACTGCTGTGCTCACTCATCAGGCTGCCTGGGTCTATCTTGGAGCCTCAGAGACATAGAGGGTCCAGAGGTGCTGATGA
>PVHP010036879.1:0-17677 GCA_004024765.1 Zapus hudsonius
GGAGGGGAGGGAGGTGAAGGGAAGGGAAGGGAAGGAAAGGACACAAGACCATTTACAAAGCTGAGCCCTCCAGACAGTACAAACAAAGCAAAATGGGTGGCTGCCGCATAGCCCACCAATTCCACTCCTAAGTATAATCCCAAAGGATAAAAATATATGCCCACACAAAAACGTGTACACAGATGTTCATAACAACACTATTATTCATAAGTAGAAAAAAGTGGCCATCAACTGAAGCAATGATGAACAAAACGTACTATGTCCATAAAATCAAATAGTATTCAGCCATGAAAAGGAATAAAGCATTGGACCCATGTTACAACATACGTGAACCTTGAAAAAATATTAAGCAAAATAAGCCAGAAACAAAAGCTCACATATGACATGATTCCATGTATACAAAATGCCCAAAATGGAAAAATCCACAGAGATAAAAATTTGGGGGGAATGCCTGTCAGTGGACACAGGATTTCTTTTAGAGAATGGGGAAGATGTATGTGTTAAAGTTGGTTGTGCTGAGGAAGAGACAACTTTGGGAACACGCCAAAAACCACTGGGTTCCATGGGCATGTGCGTGCCATCCCAATGAAGTTAAAACTGCGTGATTAAGGAGGAGCCTTGTTTGGTACACATTTTAACTCTCAGCGTGTAATTGTTTGCTTGTTTATTTATTTGCATGGGGAAGGGACATGTCAGGGCCCTGCATTCAGCTTTGCATGGGTGGCTTAGAGATTGAACCCAGTCGTGCCTTATAAACGCTTTTAAATAAAAAATGAGCATACCCAAAGAATAATGCTCCTCTCGCTCTTGGCTTGAGAAACTTCTCTTTTTCAGATGGCGGTGACCACTGGGATAACGCAAAAGACACCATAGTGCTGAGAAGAAACGACAGTGGAGTGTTCAGCACTGGGACATCTCTGTCACACTTCCCGAGGCTCAGGGTCTATTGTGGAAGAGGTGGTGGAAAGATTGTAAGAGCCAAAGGAAGGGGAGGACTGCTCACAATGCAAACTTCTGGATAATGGTTTGATGTGATGGTAATGGTGGTACTGGGGACTAAGCCCAGAGTCTTGCTCATGCCAGGCAAGCATTCTACCATTGGCCCCAGCCCCAGCCCTTTCCCTTTGATTTCAGAGACAAGGAAAGTCAAGCTTACAAAGGGTTAAAATTTCCTGCCAAGAGTGAGTTTTGGGGACTGGAGCCTGTGAAAAAAATCTCTCTCTCCCTCACACACAGGTTCTTTATCTCGCAAACTGGCCTTCCATCAAAGCAGGGATTTAGTACCTCTGATCCTGAGCTGGAATTCTGGGAGTGCGAGAGAGGGGCAAAGATGGAGCCAGGTTCTGAGACATAAGCCCCATTTCCCGTAAGAGCAGGGACACATGGGGGGACATAGATTCGAGGGATGAGCCTTGAGGCGTGGCCCATGAGACATGGTGTCATATGTGGTCTGAGGCAGCTTGTTCCCATCATATACGCAGTTGTAGGTGTTAAGACTTCGCCCCCCACTTGCCCACTTATCCCCACCTCAGAACTAGTGTGAGTTACCCCCAGAAGGTGGTCTGTGAGTCATTCTGACCATGGAAACATCCCCACCCTGGTAGACAGAGTAAAAGAGAGCCTTTGCCCACCACAAACCTCTCACCATCCCAGGACAAGAAACCATGTTAGCCTGCTGCCCAGAGAGGAGGGGACAGTCACATGTATTGACATTGATTGATGGCCAGGCCCAATTCTAAGCGCTTCACAGAGACAGACTCTCCTCCTCATCTTCCCGACACCCTTGGGCTTTGGGGAAACATTGTGATCATTCATCCCTGTTTTTTGATAAGGAAACTGAGGCACAGAGAGGCATCTTGCCTGGTCACCAAAGCCCAGAGGGCTCTCATCAGCTCCCACAAACGGCCCCATCTCCCTCACATGCTTTATACACTCAGGTCAAAAGTGGAGAAGGGTCAGCTAGCCTGTTGGTCAGCTCTCCAGAGTTCAAGTGCCTGGGATCTCACACCTCAGAAGCTGTGTGGCAGATGAGCCCCTGACCTTCACTGCTGGCTTCCTGAGGGCTGTCACAGACCGGATGAAGAGGTGATGACAGGGTGGGGGTATGGTGGGACCTGTGGCCACGGTCTGGGGGCGGGGCAGGAAACAGTAGTGATGAGGTGACTAGGAGGGGAGATGACACCATTTCAGAAGCCTCGGTGGGAGCTGGGAAAGAGGAACCTGTCACCTGTCCCTACAGCTTCTCCACAGGACTCCAGGTAGGGAGGAGTGGGGGGACAGGGAGGCTGAGGGAGGGGGCAGAGAAAGCCAGAGCTGGAAGGGTGGGACACTAAATCAATAGCCCTGGGACTCCTAGGCCCTGACCTTCTGTCCTAACTCACTCACTGGTCTCTATGCACTCTGGGCCTAAAGGGAATGAAGGTTAGTGTCCCCAGTCTCACAGGCTATTTCAAGTTTGACACTTGAAGCTGTTTAAAAAGGCCATGCACTCAGGATCCCAGCACTCAGGAGGGTGAGGGCTAACCTAGGCTACAGAGTGAGAGCTTGCCAAGAAAAGGGAGGTTGGGGAGATGATTCATTGGAGAAATCACTTGCCAAGCAAGCATGAGGATCTGAGTTCAAATCCCCAGACTCCACAGAAAGTCAGACACTGCAGCCCAAGTGTCTAGAATTCTAGTGTGGCTACATCAAGAAGGGAGGTGGAGGCAGGAGAATCTCGCAGGCTAGCTAGCCTGGGGAACGCAGAGTGGTAAGCAATGAGAGACCCTGCCTCAAACAAGGTGGACAGGGAGGACTGAAACCTGAAGTTGTCCTCTGACCTGCACAGGTGCTCCATGGCACATAAGGGCCTACCTGAACATACACACACACACACACACACACACACACACACACACACAAACACAAACACACACACACAGGAAGAGGGTGAGAAGGATGGGGGAGGAAAAAAATGAGGAAACAGACTCCTTAACAATAGGAAAAGTGTCATTAAGGGACTGAGTTCCTTGAGTCAAGGTCATGACCAATGCCAGCCTCCTTAGCAGGATGGTAGGCAGACCTTGGCAGGATCCCCTTCACCTGTTCATGACCTCCCAGCAGCTCCTTTAGGTAGAGCAAAGGAAACTCCAGTTAAGTGTGAGAGATACTCCTGCATGCCACACCCCGAGTCTGAGACCCCTGTGGCAGGCATGGGGACAACTTCTTGGAGGGGTTAGTTTGGAAGGAGATAAAGGTGTGATTTCAGGTCAAAAGCAGGCCCAGGGGAGCTCCCAGAACCACTAGAAGAATCTTCTAGCCAATTGTCGGACCAGTAGTTGATAACAGGTACCTGTCATTGCTGGAAGTCTAGAGTTTGACAGGAAATGCCAGCGAGGAGACCAAAGCAGGAGGGGCTCTGATGGCACATTCTTCACACCACAGCCAGGGGTGTGGGCACGAGGTGGCTTCCATTCACTGATCTTCCTTATGGCTAAGCAAGGATGCTTGTGGAAATGGGGAACAAGGGGACATGGGACCTCATTTCCTTTCCAGATCTGTAAGGGCTGCATGAGAGAGGCGGAGGTCGGAGCTAGAGACAGAGACAAAGACAGGTAAGAGCTGGGTGGGAGCCAGGTCTGGTGACCAAGGCTTGTGGTCATAGCTACTCAGGAGGATCCCAAGTTCAAGACCAGTCTGGGCTGGAGTGAGTTCAAGGCCATTCTGAGCAACTTAGTAACACCCTATCTCAAAATGAATATTTGTGAAATTTTCATTTATTTACTTGCAAGCAGAAAGCAATAGAGAGAAGAGGAACAGACAGACAGACAGAGAGAGAGAGAATGGGTGTGCCAGGGCCTCCAGCCACTGTAAACCAACTTCAAATAAATGTGCATTTGGCTTTATATGGGTACTGGGGAATCAAACCCGGGTTCTTAGACTTTGCAGGCAAGTGCCTTAGCCACTGAGCAATCTCTCAGGGCCCCAAAATAAATTTTTTTAAAAAATATAATGGGTTGGGGATGTAGCTCACTGATAGAGGGCTTGCTTACAATGTATGAGGCCCTGAGTCCAATCCTCAGGATGGGGAGGGAGGGTCAGGAGGCTGACCAAAATGTTACTTCTCTAGACCCTAGGCTTCCCTCAGTACTCAGACCCTCCCCTAAACCTATTATCCATCCTTCCTTCTCTCTTTTGTGGTCAGAGCCCCCTCCTCATTGATTTTAGATTCCTATTAGGCCTTAGGTAGTGAAATATTCCCAGAACGGGGCTCCTCCTGGCCAGGTGACTCTGGGATACATAGCCAACCTCTCTGGGCCCCTGTGCACAGACAGGCACCTATACAGGTGACACTGATGGAATGTCACCTGTATAGGTGAGACCTGGGCCCTGAGGTGTCTAGGAACTCTGAGATGGCAGGGTATGGGCTCAGAGGAGACTTTCCCAGGAGGTCCCACAATCCTGCTATCCAGACTTCAGTTGCTACAGCCCAGGGCCTTCTCTGTCCATGAGGACCCAAATCTGAGTGGGTCCAGTGAGGGTTGACGCCTTCCATCCTCCTAATTATCCGCAGTTGTGGTGGGAGGTCAGCCATCCTTCATCCCTCCATCCATAGCTTTCCAGAGCTCAGAGCTCCATGGCCAGCCACCTGCTCCTTCTGGGCCTTCTGCTGCTGCAACCTCCACCCGTCCCTGCTCCCTGCCACACAGCCGCTCACTCTGAGTGTGAGCAGGACCGCAAGTATGTGCCGGGCGCATGGCTGGCTGGGGAAGGTGTGGACGTGACCAGCCTCCGCAGATCTGGCTCCTTCCCAGTGGACACAGAAAGCTTCCGCCGGCCTGATGGTACCTGCACACTCTGTAAAAATGCCCTGCAGAAGAATGTCCTGCAGCGTTTGCCCCTGGCACTCACCCACTGGAGGGCCCAGGGCTCAGGCTGCCAGCGTCACGTGACCAATGCCAAGGTCAGCTCCACGGAGGGTGTGGCCCGGGAGGCCGCTGCCAACATCAAGAACGACTGGAAGGAAGGATTGGACGTGAGTCCCCATCCCAGCAGCACCGTGAAAGTGTCCCTGGCAGGCTCCCACTCCGAGGTGGCTGACTTCGCGGCTCAGAAGACCCACCAGGACCAATACAGCTTCAACAGCGACAGGGTGGAGTGTCGCCTGTACAGGTGAGAGCTGGGAGCTTGGAGGTGTCTAGGAACTCAGATGGCAGGGTGTGGGCTCAGAGGCGACTTTCCCAGGAGGTCCCACAATCCTACTGCCCAGACTTCAGCTGCTATAGCCCTGGACCTCCTCTGTCCATGAGGACCCAAATCTGGGTGGGCCCAGTGAGGGATCACACAAAAGGGATGGAAGCAAGACCATGTCTTGGCTCCAGCATGGTGGTATTTAAGTGCCTCTCTTCCCTGGGCATTACCAGCCTCTTAGGAAGGGATAGAGATGGGAGACCATGCTCTCCTCACTGCGGTGTGATCTGGGTATCTTTTTTCTCCTCTCTGGGCCAACCAATATTCATGCCTGCCTAATGTCAGGATGCCATCGTGAGCAATGGCTACTACTTGCCCAACCCCAGGAAGCAGGGAGCATGGGCCAGGTCCCCACAGCCAACTCCATGGAAATTGCTCTGCTTGGAGGCCACATTTCTTTCATGGCGATGCTGAGTGCTTCCTGCTTGCATGGCCAGAGTGATCAGGAGCCCAGGCCCACTAGCCCACTCCAGGGGGACAGATGCTTGAAGGCTGCTTGGATCGATCCCACCATGCTAGGTAGATGTCACGAGTGTGTATCGCTACTTTTCAATTAGAAATTTTAAACTCTGGGCTGGAGAGATGGTTCAGGGGTTAAAGATACTTGTTTGCAAAGCCTGATGGCACTTGCTTGAAGAGCCTAATGACCGGGGTTTAATTTCCCAGTTCCCCACATAAAGCCCGATGCATTTGGAGTACCTTTTGGTGCATCCGTCTCTCAGTCTCTCTGTCTCTGACTCTCTCTTTGAAATAAATAACTATTTTAGAAAATTTGAAACTTTGTGTTGAAAAAGAAGAAATTGTTATACAAAGTAGCCAGATCCCCACTGCCAGTCCTGTGTTTGACCAAGTCTGAGAGCCTGGGTGAGCCGTAGAGCCAGACATCAAGTTCAAGTCCTGCTTCTGCCACTCACGTGCCCTTGGGGGATTGAATAAGGACAATACTGACAGAAAGTAGGAGAAAGAAAGTTGCAAGGTAGCTAAGAAAGGCCCTGAGGAGTCAGCGCTCTTGACTGAGATTGCAGCACTTAAAATAAATGCCAGGGTGAAGCCAGGAGCTTGCAGTTCCAGATGGGGTAGTCAAGCTGGCCAGACAAGAGGAAGGATGGGTCTCTGGGAAAAACAAGAAAGCCAATCATGGCAGGAGCTGGGGGTTCCCCATGAAGACCCCTGGAGACTTTCAAGTGGGTTCTCCCTGTGAGGCTATCATCTTCTCCCTGACCCACCAGCCAATCAAAGTCCTCTGTGTACATTTAATCCTAACCAATAAAGTCCATCCCAACTCAATTCCTCATTTCCATATGGGCCAAAGACAGACCATTGATCCTCAGCACATAAGAGCCCCCATCCAAGTGCTCAGTAGTAGCCTGCTCAAGCCCCCTCTCTGCTAACACAGCGTTTGTTCTTTTGCTTTTCTCTTTTCAATAAAACTTTGCCCGGGGGTCTGGAGTGAGATCTCTCTCCAAAAGCTCCAGCCCCGAGTTGAGTTTGTATTTCGGTTTTATAGGTTTAGGAATCAGACGTGATTAGCAAGCAAAGCTATGGTTTCCAGAAGCAGACATGGCATTTAGCAACTGTGACCAGCACAGAGAAATGGGTACAAGGGCCAAACTCAGTACGTGGCAATCGTGTAGTTTCATGTCTCAAAACAACATACAGGATGTTTTAAAACATACTTGTAGTCTGTGTGATTTATATGATTCAAAATAACTTTTCAGAACACAAGCAATTCCCTAAAACATGCATATCAATTCTTCCTGCAGTTGGGTTGCCCTGTCCATTACCCAGGGCGACGCTCTAACCTGGTATAAACCATTCTTTCTGCCTCATCTTCAAGGACTCCTTTCAGCGAGGTTTTTCTCAGAGATGCTTCAAGCTGCTGAGCAGGAGAAGTTCATCAGCCTTACTGATTTCAGCTTTCTTCCCTCGTACAACTAGTCATTAACCCTTTCTCTGCCACACCTGCTTACCCTTCGTCTTCCTTACTCATCATTATTCACAATCAGGAGGCAAAGAACCCAATCCAGGGCTGGAGAGATGGCTCAGCGGTTAAGGCACTTGCCTCCAGTGCCTAAGGCCCTGGTTCAATTCCCTAGGACCCACATAAGCCAGACCCACAAGGTGGTGGCCCTGGTTCTCTCTCTCTCTCTCTCTCTCTCTCTCTCTCTCTCTCTCTCTCTCTCTCTCTCTCTCTCTTTCTCTCTCTCTGTATCTCTGTATCTCTCTGCTTGAAAATGAATAAATAAAATATTTGAAAAAAAAAGAACCCAATCCAGGGCTGGAGAGACGGCTCAGCAGTTAAAAGTGCCTGCTTGCAAAGCCCGACAGCCCAAGTTAAATTCCCCAATACCCACGTAAAGCCAGATGTACAAAGTGGTGCAAACATCTGGAGTTCCCTTGCAGTGGCTGGAGGCCCAGAAGTGCCCATTTCCCCACCCTCTCTCATTCTCTCCCTCTCTCCTCCCTCTCTATGCTTGCAAATAACTAAATAGATATTTTTAAATATAACTCAATCCAGAAAAAGGAAAACAGTGGCAATACCGGCCACGACTGTGTGCTAATGTTCCCTCTCTCCCACAGTGTTCACCTGGTGCAAATGCCCCCACTTCACAGCGACTTCAAGAAAGCACTGGAGAATCTGCCACCTCGCTTCAACACTTCCACTGAGCCTGCCTTCCGCCGGCTCATCGCCTCCTACGGCACCCACTTCATCAAGTCCATGGAGCTGGGTGGCCGCATCTCTGCCATCACGGCCCTGCGCACCTGCCAGCTGGCCCTGGAGGGGCTCAATGCCGACGAGGTCGCCGACTGCCTGGCCGTGGAAGCCCAGGTGAGCATCAGTGGTCACGCCGAGTCCTCAAGTCAGTTCAATGCCTGTGAGGAGAAAAAAAAGAAACATAAGCTGACCACGTCCTTCCACCAGGCTTACCGGGAGCGCCACACTGAAGTGGTTGGTGGCCACCTCGCCTCCACATATGACCTGCTGTTTGGTAACCAGGTTGGGCCTGAGAAGTTCTCAGCCTGGGTGTCCTCGCTGGTCAGCAGCCCCGGCCTGGTGGACTACACCTTGGAGCCCCTGCATGTGCTGGTGGAAAGCCAGGACCCTCGGCGGGAGGCACTGAGGCAGGCTCTCAGCCAGTATGTGATGGGCAGGGCCCGCTGGCGGGACTGCAGCAGGCCCTGCAGGCCAGGCCAGCACAAGAGTCCCCATGACCCATGCCAGTGCATGTGCCATGGATCCACGGTCACCAACCAGGACTGCTGTCCACGCCAGAGGGGCCTGGCCCACCTGGAGGTCACCAAGGTGGAAGCACGGAATCTATGGGGAGATGTGACCACGGCATCTGATGCCTATGTGAAGGCCTTCTTTGGTGGTCAGGAGTTGAGGACCAGCACGGTGTGGAACAATAATAACCCCAAGTGGACAACCAAGCTGGACTTCGGGAATGTATTACTGTCCACTGGGGGACCCCTGAGGGTGCAGGTCTGGGATGCAGATCAGGGCTGGGATGATGACCTGCTTGGGTCTTGTGACCTTTCTCCAAAGTCTGGCTTCCACGAGCATCAGTGTAATCTAAACCATGGCCATCTGAAATTCCTCTACCACGCCAGGTGCTTGCCCCACCTCACTGGGGGAACCTGCCTGGAGTATGCCCCCCAAGGGCTTCTGGGAGAGCCTCCAGGAAACCACAGCGGGGCTGTGTGGTAAGAGAGCAGTGAGCATCCAGAGAGCACCATGGCGGTGGGCAGAGGGGTCTCCAGCGGCATCCTTCATAGTCCCATCAAATAGATGGAAACTCGCGCTGGGACTGCTCCTTAAGGTTGATCAGCCACCCCTGAGTCTCTCTGTCCACACTACCTGGGCCCTTCGATGTCCCCAAGTCTGATAGTCACTGCTGCACAAGCCGGGAGTGAGTGGCCAATAAACGTGGTGTTAGCATGGTGGTGGTGTGGTGGCAGAGGAGACCAAACATAGCCTGGTGACATGCTTCTATGGCAACCATCCATTTTAATAAATTCGACATATAGGTAATATCAAGTTTTATAAATTCATTTGTGTGGAGGAGGGGAGTTTATGGGCACATCAGGGTTTCTTGCTACTGCAAACGGGTACCAGGTGCTGGCACCACTTTTTACATCTGGCTTACAAGTGTGGTGCAGGAACTGAACTAGGACTGGCAGGCTTTGCAAGCAAGCAACCACTCTAACCACTGAACCATCTTCCCAGGCCCAGTTTTCCACCATTGCTAGTTCAGAAGAGCCCCCAAACACTTCCCTTTCCTTTCTTACTCTCAGACCTGAGAAGCAATAGCATAAACTTGGTGACAAATGACAAGAGACAGCCAGCTTTCAGCTGGAAGACCATAGGGACCAGAGAACTGGGGAGCACATGTCTTATCTGTGGGGGGGCTCACATAGCTACAGCTCCATTCAGGGGAAATGGGAGTCCCGTGTGGTGGGGTAATTCTCACTTCTTAAAGTTACCAGACATTCCAACTAGACTTCCAACTGTGGCAGCTCGTTTTACTTTGTGAAAATAAACCTATGGGCAAACAGGGTGGACCCCAAAGAGAACACGTGTATCCGCTGTCATTGGTCCAGGGCTGTCTATCTGGAAAATGTGGCTGCCAGGGGGATCCATTTGCACAGGTCGGAAAACTCTCCCCTGCTTCACAATTTGGGGTGGAGGGACATAATAGTTCCAGCAAGGAGGTCTCAGAGGACCCCCTGGGCTCAGCCTGCAGTCACCTCGGAGTGTAGAGCTCTGATATCATGTGACAATGCTTCTGTTTCATGGGCTTAGGGACCCAGGCCGAAGGAGAGGGGGCAAGAGTCAGGGATGCATAGTGGTTGTGGCAGGGCTGTTTGTGGTCAGAGGGGTTCAGAGGTGTTGTACAGACCCCAACTCAGTCTGAAACCCCAGCCAAATTAAGCTATGAGGTTTTGCAGGACCCACAGGCTCAAAACTCAAGTGATTGGGCTGAAGAGATGGCTCAGCAGTTAAGAGCACTTGCTTGCAAAGCCTGATGGCCGAGGTTCTATTTCCTAGGGCCTATGTAAAGCCAGAGGTACAAAGTGGTGCATGCATCTGGAGTTCATTTGCAGTGACAAGAGCCATTCTCTCTCTCTCCCTCTCTGTCTCTCTTTCCTTGCAAATAAATGAATAAAATATATTTTTTTAAATCCAAGTGATGAGCCGGGCATGCTGGTGCATGCCTTTAATCCCAGCACTTAGGCATCCATGAATTCGAAGTCACCCTAAGACTATGTAATGAATTCCAGGTCAGCCTGGGCTGGAGCAAGACCCTACCTCGAAAAAAAATATCCAAGTAGTGATATTACAATGATCCTAAATCCCAAGACTCAAGGCTGCCACTGATGACATTTTTGTTTTGTAAGCAGTTGCTATGGTTACTTTCATCTCCTTCACACAAACTTTGTGGTCTCCAGGGGTTATGCGGTGGAGTCTCTGGCAGGCTGTTGACCATAGAGCAGGGCCTGTGGGAGGAAGATGAGAGAGCCCAGGGGGGAGGGGCAGGCCTCCCTGCAGCCCTGAGAGGCTGGGGCTACCCTTGCTCACCACCCATTCTGTGATAGCTGGTCTTCATGGTCAGGTTGACTGGAGTCAGAATGACCTGGGAGACCATCCTCTGGCACGTCTAGGAGGGTGTTTCAGAGAGGTTTAACTTGAGGAGGGAAGACTCACCCCAAGTATGGGCAATACCACCCCATGTGCTTGGGCCTTCATGTGCTGCTTCCTCTTTCTGGAACATTTGTCTTCAGCTCTAAATCTTCCTCATCCTTCAGGCTTTGGCTTCAATGGTGTCTTCCTCCATGAAGCTTTCCAGGATTGTCAAGGTCATGATCCCCAGCATTTCCCAAACATAGCCTAATGAGGCCTGGGGCCATTCCTATCTTATTCATGGGATGGTAACAAAGAACCCAGCACCTAGCATATGAATGAGGAATGTCAAGTACTGCATGGGTGAATCAGTGGATGAATGAAGCCCACCAAGGACCTTCCAGCCTCTGTTTTTTTTTTTTTTTTTTGGCTTTTCGAGGTAGGGTCTCACTCCATCCCAGACTGACCTGGAATTCACTATGTAGTCTCAGGGTGGCCTTGAACTCACGGCAATCCTCCTACCTCTGCCTCCCGAGTGCGTGCGCCACCACGCCCGACTTTCAGCCTCTGTTTGAGACCAAGAGCTTAATACCTCCTTGGGTTTGGGATTCCAACCCTAAGTCTTATTTAAAATATTTTATTTATTTATTTATTTATTTATTTATTTATTTATTTATTTATTTATTTGAGAGAAAGAGAGAGAGAGAGAGAGAGAGAGAATGGGCACGCCAGGGCCTCCAGCCATTGCAAACGAACTCCAGACACATGAGCTACCTTGTGCATCTGGCTTTACGTGGGTATTAGGGAATCAAACTCAAATCCTTCTGCTTTGCAGGAAAAGGCCTTAACCGCTAAGCCATCTCTTCAGCCCCCTAAGTCTTTTTAGCTCAGTTATCTGCCTCCTTGTCACAGTCAGCCACACGCCGCTGGGATGAATCTTCAAACCAGGCACAGTTTTTGGGAGGAAAGGATTTATTTGTAGCTATAGATACAGGGGAAGTTCCAGAATGCAAAAGAGGCTGCTCCCCTTTCATAGGTTCAAGCATTGAGAGAAATTCATCACCAACACCACACACAGAACAGGGAACAGGCAGGAGGGCCAAAGAGAATTTCTTTCCCTTTATATAGGCTTAGGGTGAGGTCTTGCAACCCTATCCCAGACTTAATGGCTTCCTGAGTCTCTGGAATTTCCTTCCAGCACTGCCCACACAGGAAAGGATGTTTACTTCTAGCTTCTTTGAGCTTCTTTACATCCTGCCCCCTACTGAGAGGCTGCCTTCCTGTAAACATCCTCAGAGACCCACCCAAGATTACTTGAAAGGTCAAGTTGACAACAAAAGTTAACTATCTCACTCTTTAACTTGATGTGGTGGAAGCAGGAGGCCATCCTCAGCTATATAGCAAGTTCAAGGCCAGCCTGGACTACTTGAGACACTGTCTCAAAAACAACATCAAGAGCCAGGTGTGGTAGCCCACACCTTTAATCCCAGTACTTGGAGGCAGAGGCTGGAGGATCACTGTGAGTTCAAGGCCACCCTGAGACTACATAGTGAATTCCAGGTCAGCCTATAAGACCCCACCTTGAGAAAGAAAGAAAGAAAAAAACCCTATCCCCTTACAATATCCAGTCCCAGTCATGACTCCAGAATTCCAGGTACTTACATCTCTGTCTTCAATCTCATTGGGCTGATGTGGCCATATTCAGCCACCATTCACGATACAATGGAGTCCTAGCAGGACTGCACACTGCTGGGGAGAGGGGCTGGCCCACCCCCTTCCCTGTTATTTCGTGTCATGGAAAGCCACAGTGTTCTTCCAGGACCCTTGACTGTTTCTCAGTGGCCCTCGTCACTAACTAAGGTCAGATGCAGCTGGGGCTGCCTTCTCTAGGCACAGCTGGTATCCACTTAGCCTGGCCTGCGGGTGGGACCCTCTCTGGTCTCCTGAGCTGTCTGATGCGGTATTTCCCAGAGTCCTTCCAGCTGGCCATGCCCTTCCAGGGTCAGCACCACAAGGGTTCCCACTACCTTGCAAGCTGAAGGACCTGAGTTTGATAGCAAGAACCCACATAAAAATGAGGGGTGCGGTGGCGTGCACTTGTAATGCCAGTGCTGGGGAGGTGGAGACAAGGATTTCAGGGACCTACTGGCCAGCCAGTCTATCCTACTTGGGGAGCTCCAGGCCAATGAGAGACTGCTCCTCCAATCTCGGGGCTCCCCAGCTGTGACGTGAAGGGGCTGGAGCAGTGATTAGTACACAGCTTTCTGGCTCCGTGGGGCTCAGCTCTGATTCTCTAAGATGTCTCTTAAGGATGCTGTCACACACGGGTGCCACACTGCGCTGTCATTCCCGGGCTTGGAAGACATGAGGATCCTGCTTCCTCCCTCTTCCCAGAGACCAGATCCTCAACCCCAGCAAACTCAGACTAGAGCAGCTGCTGTTGTTTTGCAGGCTATAACCAGGATTTGCTGTTTCACCATGGGGCCTCAGCAGAACATCTGGACTCATAGTTAATCTCCCCAGCAGCTGGTTCTTGGTTTTGTCTTAAAAGGGCAGTGATGTCAGCTCTTTTCTCTGGGAACCCCAGCCTCCCTGGGAGCCTCAACAGCCACAAAACAAGGCTGACCCCACGGAGGACAGCCTCATCACCCTGTCCTCATGATTCACAGGCCTCAGCACCATTGGGCTCCTAGACCCTCACACAGGGTCCCGCTATGAGCAGGCGGCAGTAATTGACAAGTGCATTATCACCTCCCAAGCCTAACCCTCCCCGAGGTGATAGGTCCTAGGTTACCATATGATTTCATTTTGTACAAGGTTTTGCCAAGTTGGAGAACAGAAGAGGGCCCTTGCTCCCTTCCACTTCATTTCCTGTTCTTCTCTCACACAGAAGGCCCATGAGGGTAAATATCTGGCATTTCTTGGGCCTTGTGTAGTGTTTTAAGCATCGGGTAAGACTTAGTGTCTGTCATGGTTTGATCCAGGTGTCCCCCACAAACAAATGAATGTGTTCTCAATGATCAATTCTCAGCTGATGGCAGTTTTGGAATTGGAACTTTGTCGGAGCTGGGTTGTTCGGGGTGGGCTTATGGGGGTTATTAGCCAGCTTCCCCTTGCCAGTGGTACACCTTCCTGCCGCTGTTTGCAGTGCTGTGGCGGAGGTGATGTCCACTGATCTGCTCATGCTATCGTTTTCCCTGCCAGGATGGAGTCTCCCCTCGAGTCCGTAAGCCTAATAAACCCATCCCTCCACAAGCGGCTTTTGGTTGGGTTCTTTCTGCGCAGCAACTAGAAAGCTGACCAAAACAGTGTCTATTCCCAACATTCCTGGGAGGCAGATCCATGTCTCCCCATCACAGGAAACCCAGAAAGCTGAGGTTCCCCCTCACCTCTGTGACCACTGTGACCCCACTGTGTTACGCACAGCATCCCCCAGGGCTCCCCTCTTCGTAGCCTCCACAGCCATCTCTAACCTAGCACCACATGGTGCTATGGTAGTGGACCCAATGTGCCCATGCCAACCTGCTTTCCCAAAATAGGATAAAGTATGTGTAGCATCACAGCTATGGTCAGTGTGCATTCACACATTCACAATGTTGTGTGACCATCAGCGGACCCCAAACTTTCCATCATCCTCAAAACAACTTTGGTCCATAAACTGTAACTAACCTGAGCCTCTGGAAATGTCACTCTCATCTGTCAGCCTGTCTGGTCTAAGTGCAATGCTTAGGTTCTGTGTCTGGCTTATGTCACTGCTTCAGCTATGATGCGTGCATCAAAAAGGACATTCCCGAGCTGGGGAGATGGCTCAGCAGTTAAGATGCTTGTATGCAAAGCCTAAGGACCCCAGTTCAATTCCCCAGTACCCATGTAAAGCCAGATGGACAAGGTGGCGCATGCATCTGGAGTTCATTTGCAGTGGCTAGATACCCTGGAGCACCCATTCTCTCTCTCTCTCTCTCTCTCTCTCTCTCTCTCTCTCTCTCTCTCTCTCTCTCTCTCTCTTCTCTGTGTCTATGTTGTTCTCCTTCAAATAAATAAATGATATTTTAAATGGCATTCCTGTTGTGGGCCATTCTCACCTTTGATTATGGTATAGAACTCTGCTATAAACCATGGTGTGGATATATCCACTAGCATTCCTGCTTTAGGGAGCTGGAGAGATGGCTAAGAGGTTAAGTGCACTTCCTGTGCAAGCATGAGGGCATGAGACCACCCCGAGTTGGATTCCCCCAGCATCCATGTCTATAGCTAGACGCGGCCCGTCCAATGGGAAGCAGAGACAGGAGAATCGCTGGGGCTCAAGGAAAGAAACAAGCTCAGGAATCAGTAAGTGACTCTGTCTCAAGAAAAAATAGGGTGGCTGGTGAAATGGCCCTGTGGTTAAAAGCACTTGTTTCTAAAGACTGCGGGTGCAGGTTCAATTCCCCAGTACCCACATAAGCCAGATGCACCAAGTGGCTCAGGTATCAGTGGCAAGAGGCCCTGGCATGCCCACTGCTTACAAATAAATAAAAATTATTTTTTAGAAAAAGGAAAAAATAGGCCGATGAGCAATGGAGGGTGATGCCCATGTTTTCTTCGGGGACCACATCAGCACAAACATGGGCACACACCCCTCTACACATGGCAGGCTCCCTGCTAAGGGAGCCCCCTCAACAGTGACAATGCGGTGGTCCCAGGGCAGGTAGCTTGGCTAAGGATGCCTCCCCTCCACATCCACACTGCTAACAGAACAAGCTGGGGACAACAGAATTGGGAAGGCTTGGAGCTGGCAGTGTAAACACACATCTGTTTATGATTTTTACAAACACAACAAAAACAAGTTCCTGAAACCAATTGAGAGGGCCAATGAGATGTTCTGGAATTACATAAACTTTTAAGAAGCCAAATTGCTTCCAAAGACTTTGGAAGCCATTCTGATGGTGCTGATGTATTTGTTAAGCAAACTGCACTCGGTTCACGAGCCAGGCGTGACCAGCATGCCCCTGAAACTGTTCCTCAGCAAGTGCTGCAGGGCCCCTGCTACTATTTGAGTCGCTTATTCTTGTCACCATTCACTCCTGTGTGTGGATATCCTCAAAAGCCTCATTGATCTAAGCTTTCCCTTCAATTCTTCCCTAATTATTTTCCCCCAGCTATTTCTAAAAGCATTGTTTTATTGCCTATCTTTATACTAACAAAACCAGGCCAAAAAAAAAAAAAAAAGTCCATCTGAGCCAGGTATGCTGGTATGCACCTGTAATCCCAATCGCCTGGAGGATTACCATGAGTTCAAAGCTAGCCTGGGCTACAGAGTGAAACAAAACAATCCATAAGACATAAAAGAAACTATAGTCTCTCTCCCCTAAACCCCGGAAAGGCTCTCTCTCTTGCCCCTTGAAGATCCTTCATCCAGAGGGGTCCTGTCCCAGCCCCAGGGAGGCAGGAATGCTCCTCAAGGCCAGGAAGCTTCGGAACAGATGGTCTTGGCACATCTTCCCACTCAGCATTAGATCGCACAGGCTCCGGGCTGTCCCTAAGCAGTAAAGCAAATGGCTTCCTCTGGGGACATGGGGTTTCCTGCTGGCTGTATGTCTCATAAAACTTTGATTCAATGCATTTTGCTAATCTCTCTCTCTTTCTCTCTCTCTCTCTCTCTCTCTCTCTCTCTTGTCTTTTTCTCGTGAGCTAGGGTCTCCTGAGTATTGGGATTAAAGACATGTGCCACCACACCAGATACTTTGTTGTTTTTTTAAAAATATGTTTATTTATTTGCAAGAGAAGAGAGAGAGGGGAGAATGGGCGCACAGGACCTCCAGCCGCTGCAAATGGACTCCAGACCCACTTGCCACCTTGTGCTTCTGGCTTTTCATGAGTACTGACAAACCAAACCGGGGTTGGTAGGCTTTGCAGGCAAGTGACTTACCCACTGAGCCATCTCTCCAGCCCCACTTTGTTCTTTTTTAACCTGCCTTGTCATTAGTGTCTGCTGTGACCTCTAAGATGGGGAGGGAAGAACCTCATCTTTTTATCCCATAGGCCTCCCCTCCCCCAGCACTGCAAGGCTCTCCCTCTGCCCAGGGCTTCACATCTGTGCTGGTTTATATATTCATTGTCACCTGGAAGGACCTAGAATCATCTATGAAGGATTATCCAGATTAGGTGAGCCTCCCAACATGCCTGTAAAAAGGTATCTTGCTTAGGTTAATTGAGATGGGAAGCCCCACTCTAACTGTGGGCAGCACCATCCATGGACTGGGGTCCCGGCTGTATTAAAAGCATCCATCACTCTCTGCTTCCTCGCTGTGGGCTGAATGTGGCCAGCTGTCTCCAGCTCCTGCCACCATGCCCTCCTTCCCCGCCATGATGGACAGTTTAAGTAGAAGTTAATATGTTGATTCAAAAATCCATTTGTGAGTGTGTGTGATGGGGGGCTAGGGAGATGGCTTAGTGGTTAAAGATGCTTGCTTGCAAAGCCTATCAGCCAGGGTTCAATTCTCTAATACTCACATAGCGCCAGACTCACAAAGTGGTGTGTGTGTCCGGAGTTCTGTAGCTTCCCTATGACAACATCCAATAAAAGTGTCTGTAGCAGCTGGAGGCCCTGGTGTTGTGCCCATTCTCTGTCTCGCTCTGTGTCTGTCTCTCTCTGCTTAAAAATAAATAAGTGAAAATTGTGTTCTTAAAAAAGAATGCTTGGGGGCTGGAGAGATGGTTCAGCGGATAAGGCACTTGCCTCCAGTGCCTAAAGCCCCTGGTTCAATTCCCCAGGACCCACATAAGCCAGACCCACAAGGTGGTGGCCCTAGTGTGCTCTCTCCCTCTCTCTCTCTCTCTCTCTCT